>JBBIGB010075463.1:0-12500 GCA_037577075.1 Alestopetersius hilgendorfi
GAAAACATAAATTTGTCGAGGCTTTGAGGGAGCTCTCTGAATTTACGTCCACACCATGTGGTGCTCTCTAGCGCCCCCCCGCCAAGTCAATTTCTTGAACAATTCTGGAACAAATCAGTTTTTATAACAACAATTATTATAAAATTCTAGAATTATCATGAGAATAATACATCTTTCTTTGGCTACAAATATATACTAGAACAACTACTAGAATAATTTTGAATTTATGTTATTATTCAAAAATAGTTGGAATTCAAAAACTACTGATGGCATTCCTGAAAACTATCATGTCTCTAGAACAACTGTTAGAAAATGAAATCTACAACAAGGAATTATAGGTTGAACCTCAAACCTCTCATTAGTTGTGTCATTTATATACTGAGTCTCTAATCAAAGATGTATCACTTTGCACTGATTACATTCAACGTTTTCTTCTTTATTTCTTTTATTTGTTTTCCTAATAATCTACTTTAGAGTCAATGCCCAATTTCCACAGTTTACTTCCAGCTCTTTCCTGCTCTACTCCTTCACTCTTTGCTTGGTTGGTTCTATACCTCTTAGTTAGATTTGCCCTTATATACTTCTTTAAGTTCCTCTTTATTTGCCCATTTCCTTCATAGTCTCTCTATTTTCTCATAGTCCTCTCTAGATTGTGTTATTTCCCACTTTTCCTTCTTTGTTGGTTGTAGTCTTTTATTTTTCCTTTTGTACTTTTTTTAAAATTTCTTTTTAGTAGATAAATAGGGCCTCAGCAATGCTCAGGTGGTGCTAGTACTTTTACCACCTTTGCCCTGCAATGTGGGTCACTGGTTCCATTACTTACCTATAGATACACAGATCTTGACTCTGCCTTAAGCGATGTGGGTTTGATCCCTGAGTCTGTCACACTTGCATCCACTTTTTGTTTACCTATACAATATGTATTTCCTTCTCACCACAAATTAGTGGAAATTAAAAATAAGATGAAGCATTATCTGCTGCAATTACAGCCCACGGGTTGACAAAGAGAAAGAGAGAGACAAACAGAGATGGAAGAAAGAGGTGCAACGTATGTGTAAATGGCAGTGTGTTTGGTCAGGACTTGCTGGCTCCCTGTTACAGTCAGTACAGTCAGTAAAAGGAGTATCTACCACACAGAGATATAAGCAGAGAAAATACATGCACTCAGGCAGCCGCACATGAACTCACATACGTGCACACACACACACACACACACACACACACACACACTCACGCTAAGACAGGGAAGCACTTAGAAAAGAGAAAAAGAGCAGAAATGAGTGTCACACAATAGCATCATTAATATCACAGCATGATTACAAGTCCAGTAACTCCAGTATAAAAAACAATTAGCACAATCCGCTGCTCAGTTTCGTTGCCATGGCAACAAAACAGTCAGATCGCATCTCATGCCAGACTCCAGCAACAGTCCTTACTGCCCTTCACACTGTGCTGCCCACTGGCATTAGTGCATCTTCTGGGCTCTCCCACAGACAAGAGTGCGGGGGCAGGGTTGGAACACTTGTGTGTGTGTGTGTGTGTGTGTGTGTGTGTGTGTGTGTGTGTGTGTGTGTGTGTGTGTGTGTGTACAAAATGTTCATGTTTCATTATCCTGGGGGTTTGGTTTTGGTCCCTCAAAGAGGCAAATAAGAGCTCAACACACTTGTGCACACGTGTTTGATTCAAGGCAGTTAATGCCAGAATGTGGTATCAGTATCATCAGTTCTATATATATATATATATATACATATATACTAGAACAGGTATTAGAATGACAGAGTGAACTATAGAGAGAATTCTGTTATTAAATTGTTGGAATTCTAAAACCAGAGATGACATTCTGGAAAACTGTATTATTTCTCTTGAACAACTGTTAGAAAATGAAATCTGCAATGAGAAATTAACCTCAAACCATCTCTAACTTCTCATTATTTGTTCACTTTTTTGGTGAGTCTCTAATCAAAGATGTATCACTTTGCACCATTTGCCTTCGACATTTTCTTGTTTGCTATTTCACACACAGAAGCAAACACATGCACATACGCATTTATAGATTTTTTCAAGAGAAAGGGAAAATGAAAGTATAAATTTTACATAATGTGACCAACAATAAATTGGTCACATTATGTAGAAATCAAGACGGCGATACAAGATTTTGTTAGTAATATGTATTTCTTTTCACGCCTTACAAGCATACTTAGATGTTAAAGGGCTACATCAAGTTTTATTGTCATATACAGATAACAATGTTGCATCATTACCCGTAATGAAATTCTTAGTCTTATGCAGTTCCGAAGCCTGATGGCTTGTGGATAGAAACTGTCTCTGAGTTTGCTGGTGCAGGTCTGGATGCTCCTGTACACACTCTGCAGAGCTTTGTGGTCCAGAGCATTACAGCTGACATACAAGGTGGTGATACAACCAGACAGAATACTCTCAAGTTCATGTTGAACCTTCTCAGATGCCATAGGTAGAAGAGCCGCTGTGTTGCTGCTTCATGATTGCACCAATGTGGTGCGACCAGCTCAGATCCTCACTGTTGTTGATGCTTAGGAATCTGAAGCAGCTGACTCTCTCCACTTCTGCTCCCAGGATGTGGATGGGGATGTGGCCACCTCCCAACAGTCTCCTGTAGTCCATCATGAGCTCCTTGGTTTTGCTGATGTTGAGCTGCAGGTTGTTGTCATTGCACCATGATGACAGGGCTCTTACCTCTGCCCTGTATGCCGACTCATCTCCAGGAGAAATGCAGACGATGATGGTGGTGTCGTCTGCAGATTTAATGATGTGTTGGAGCTGTGTTTTGCCGTGTAGTCGTGGGTGAACAGGGTGTACAGCAGGGGGCTGAGCACACATCCCTGGGGGGCACTGGTGCTAAGTGTCAAAGTGGAGGAGGTGATGTTGCCGAACCCCCCAAGGTCTGTCTGTCAGGAAGTCTAGGATCCAGCTGCACAGGGAGGAACGGATGTTCAGGTCAAGTAGTTTCATTATGAATCTGGATGGTATGATGGTGTTGAAAGCTGAACTATAGTCGATGAACAGCATCTGGTGGGAGAGGGCAGTGTGAAGTGCAATTGTTACTGCGTTGTCTGTTGGTCCGTTAGGCCTGTAGGCAAACGGGAGTGGATCAAGTGAAGCAGGGAGTAAAGATGTGATGTGAGCTTTAATTATGCACTTTGGGACAGGGATGATAGTGGTCCTCTTGAAACATGTTGGGACAGCAGACTGGAGCAGGGAAAGGTTAAAAATGTCTTTGAAGACATCTGCCAGTTTGTGGGCGCAAGCTTTGAGAACATGACCTGGGATATTGTCCAGTACAGGAGCTTTACTTTTCCAAGCTATAGGCAGAGCGGCTTGAAGCCTATAGCTTGAGAAATAGCTTTCTGTCTCATTCTGCAGTTGACAGGAGGCCAGTGGAAAGTAGAGGACTAAATATAAGTAGAGGAATTACCAGGGAGAATTTGGAGGTTATGGACCAGGCATCCAGAATGCCCTGCAGAGGAGAAATGCTATCGAGTGAGAGACCAGGAGGGAATAGCAATAGTCAAGTCTGGAGATAACTAGAGCTCAAAAAGTTGAAGGGCCTCTACAGCCTGGAAGGTTTGTATTCTCCTGATGCTGTGGATTAGAACGCAATAGGATTTGGTGGTAGGACTTTATAGGAGAAATTAAGGATAGCTTTCATGACAGATAAATGATAAACTAATCAACTGTGATAGTTCATGTAGGTAAGTGCTTTGCTGCAGAGTTCAGTTTTGTCCAGATTACAATTCAGGTAGTGGGTGTGAGATATTGGTGTTGGTGATAATATGAAGGGCAGTTATCAGCATAGCAATGGTACATGAGGGCATGTACGCTTGCAACTAATCCTAGCAACAAAGAGGCATACAAGGAGAACAGAAGTGGACTGAGAACTGACCCCTGAGGAACTCCAGTAGTGAGGCTTTGAGGTGCTGAGAAGCATTCCAAGCCACCTGGAGATAAGATGCCAGCCATTCTGAAGATAAGATGAGAATCAGACAAGTGCCTAATGCCCGATTTTATAAGTGTTGAAATGAGCATCGGGTCAAAGAAGATATGGACTTATTTTTGGATTGTGGACCACTTGTAAATTAAATTCCGGGACAGTGCAATGACCCTAGCAAGTATGTTGTGTCTGATACATTTGTACCTGGTATTAGCAAGTCAGTGTTCCTGCTACGATCTCAGAAGAAAAGGTACAGTCAAGTTACATTTTTGTTCACCATATAAGCAGTCTGAATATACCCTTTAAGATACAAAACGCCTTTTCAATCCACTATTATCTTTACAAACAAAGCCTTTGCTTTTCTCTCTAAGATAATTAACAATAACATCCAAAATAACTGTTTTTTTGTCCATGTTATCAATGAAACCATACTGTCCCAACAACCACTTAGAAACAACCCGATCATCATGTCACAATTTAACACAATTTACCATTAAAGACCAGAAGCAATTGAAAACTCAAATTGGCATTTTCCCAATTTCCTATAGGCCTGTATATAGACTTGTCTCAAATCTTTATTTGAGACAAGATCATTAAGAAAAATATATATTTTTAAAACAGGGTTCTGCCAGCACTACAGTGCTGAAATAGCTAAAGTGTTAAATGATATA
The DNA here is from genome assembly GCA_037577075.1 of Alestopetersius hilgendorfi. NCBI lineage: Eukaryota > Metazoa > Chordata > Actinopteri > Characiformes > Alestidae > Alestopetersius > Alestopetersius hilgendorfi. Next base: position 4,639 of record JBBIGB010075463.1, read on the forward strand.
CGGTTGAATGCTAATTCAAGTAATATAACAGTTGTGAAAGACGCTGGAAAATTGAGTAGAACAGATACACAGATGGTAACCTAGTGGTTAGTGAGTTGCCCCTGTGATTGGTAGGATGTGGGATTGAACCCCAGGACTGAAAGTTGCACCACTGAGGAACCCATGAACAAGAGATCGTCCCCAAACACTGCTCCCCGGGTTCTGCATCGCTGAATGCCCATTGCGTTGCTCAAGTGAGTGGGTTTAATGCAGAAAACAATTTCACACTATGTGTTGTGCTTTGGCATGGTTATGTGTGACAAATGGACATTTTGCCCTCTTGTAGCTGTCCCGGACACTGAAGTACTGAACCTTGTCCCCATTTTTTCTGTTTTTTGTTTGGTCCAATGTCCCCAATTACTTTTAGCTGGCCCTTGTTTTATGCTTCATCTGCATGGACTCTGCATCTCTTTGTAGCATGAGTCAGAGCCCCTCTGGTATCTCCGCCTGTGATATTAATAATGCTGAAACCTCTCTCTATATGCTTGCATGTTCATTTAACTCATGCACATGCATCTCCCACCTATGCACCCGCAGCAAGCATGAGATCTCTCCCCAAATGTATACAGCCCAGTAGATTCACTGTGCCAATATTTAAATAAATAAATAAGCTGTAAGCTGTAATTTCTTTTAAAAAAAGCATAAAACAGAGATTATTGCGTCCATTCTCTTGCTCTGACCATACTTTCTCCAGCTGTATTAACAATCACCAAAACATTTTAAAAAATCAAAGGAGTGGTGCCCCGAATAGACCTGATGAAGCTCATCCATTCGTTTATCTCTGGTAGAGTGGACTACTGTAATGGTCTTTTAATTGGACTTCCCAAAAAGCCTGTTTAAAAGATGCAGCTCAGAATGCTGCTAGAGTTTGATCCAGGTCCAAAACCAAATCACAGTACTCCAGTTCTAAAATCTTTAGACCGGCTTCCAGAACAGATTTTAAAGTGCTGCTGCTAGTCTATAAATTATTGGAATGGTTTAAACTTTGACTTTATCTCTTAGATGCATGCACCCGGGTCACCTAATAGAGAGTGCAATCTAACCATGGTGAAGCAGCATGCTGCATGTAGTTGAAATAAGCTACCACAAGATCTTAGATATGCTGCCAAAATAGCACATTTTAAAAATATTTTTTTTGTGCTCCTGTGATTAAGCTCTAAAATTTGTACCCTTACTGCTTTTACAATGTTCTTTGTTATTACATTTATTGACTTGACTTTTTGTATGCTTTTTTATTTTGTTATTTGTACTTTCTTTTAATTAGATATTTTTTGTTTTTGATTCTTATTGTTTTTAGTTTTCATCTGACACTGATGCCACTAATTGGTTTGGAAATTTCTACCCTGCTATTATTGTGGAATGAAAACATCAAAGATCAACCACACCTCAGTTACAAAGCTATAGATTTGGTGAATGCCTGTAGGACACCATAGTGTTATACATGCTTATGTACTATATATATACAGGAATGCATGGTGCGGATAGGAAGGACAAAGCTCAACCTCACTTGTCCCTGCTAAATATTATATCAAAAAATCAAAAATGGCTTGTTGCTAGTAGTACAACTGAGACACATTGTAAACATGCCTTCTTAAAAATAAGCCATGTCTGTAATATAATCTTAAAGCAATTAGACTACAGGTCTCTTGTCAGTATAGCTCTGACTGGTTAAGGCTACAGTCTCTGACAAAGTGGGACACTGAAGCAGTCAAATAACTGGTCACTGTAAGCTTTTTAGTAGTCATGCTATTTACGTAAGGGCCTCATTCTGACTGAATTGTGCCTTGCAGCAGGAGTGTGTTCATGTTCATGCAGTGGCTATGCCCATGCCTTCCAGCACTAGCAAGGCTTTTTCAGGGGCATAAACACATTTTCATTTCTGGTATTATTCCTTCATTCCTCTTCAGAACAGCCAAAAGGGAGGGGGGCACATTAGTGTTCCTTTCAACCTGCAGAGCTGAAGGCTATAGGAACACTGTAAAAAGGTCACTGCTGTTACATGAGCGTTCTAGCTCTTCCTTAATCATAAACACATACATACAGTTTATACAGAACATGGAGACACAGATGTGTCCTGTATATTCATGTATATACACTTTATATACTGTATGCAAAATGCAAAAACAACCCAACTTGTCATTCTTAAAATTGCTTTGACTTTAAATGCTGGCAGTATTTTTTGTTGGTCTAATAGTATTTGTTAAAATACATACATTCCTGCGTTTTTGTCCTGCAACACATTCTAAAATAAGAAATGGAGTAAAAAAATTTCAACAGTGATGTGACGTGTGATGCCAACAGGTGATTGGAATCATGATGTGGTACAAAACAGTGTCCATTAAAGGCTTTGAGAGACAAACATGGGCAGGAGATCTCCAGATTGTCAACAAATGCACGAGAAAATTATTGAAATGTTTAAAATGTTCTTCAAAGAAAGATGGGAAGGGATTTGCATATTTCTCCCAATGCAGTGCAAGATCGTTCATTATCATTAAACCTTTTGTACACTGATATGCATGGCGAGCAAAGCGTAGCCTATCTGTTTCAATTCTACAGAAGAGCTTCTGAAGATCTGTACTGGCTGTGATAAACACAATGCCTTACAGCTTGATGTGTGTGGGGCTGTGTAACCACAGATCAGTCAGAGTGTCCATGCAGGCCTCTATCTAATACCAAAGGTAGCTGCAATGGACACATGAGCATCAGAACTTAACAATGGTGTACTGGAATAAGGTGGCCTGGTTTGATGAACCACATTTTATTTAACAGCCAGAGATCATTTACCTGCGGAAGATGTTTGAGGAACATGACAAAAGATGTCGACCAGATCTCAGTCTGTTCGTGAGTTTGAGGGATGTGTTGGACGAACAAGTCCAGTCCATTAACATACCAGTTCACAACTTGGAACCCTGGAGCAACTGAGGGTTTGAACCTGTGACTTTGTGGTCAACAGGTTCACAGACAAATGTTTTACCCACTAGGGTATTGTGGTGTAGTTAGAGAATGTCAAGGAACGAGACGGTTCGCAACACGAGCATCCATTTTCCTCAAACTCTTCTCTCCTGCTGTCTCTCTCAGCGCGCCCCCTTACACACACCAATACAGATTTTCTTAAAGGGCCAGTGCAATACACAGAACATAACATTTTCCCCCTTTTTAAACAACACGTGTCATTTGAACACTATGGCACTAACATACCAGGCTTTTAAGGGAAAAAAACGAAAACAACTTTAACGGTAACATCATTCACTTTTACTTCAATCCTCTTTAGCACTTATTAACTAACTTAAGTGACAAAGTCTTTCATCCATGATGGAGGATTCCGCTGTCTAGAGTGTCTGATGACTGTATTGTCAGCAATCACACACTCAGAGGATGGAGGAGAGACTCTCAGTGCCTCATCCAACTTTTCCACAGGAAGGAGGAACCATAGAAGTCTGGGACTGTGTACCAAGAACCAAGGGACATTGGGCGTTGCCATGGATTTGAGTTTTGTTTTCTTATTTTCTATATGTTTTACTTATTTTGGTTGAGAGGGCCTTGTGGACGTCACAGACCATTACGTTTGTTTTTGTTTCTTTTCCTTTTTTTTCTTCTTTTTTTCTCTTTTTTGAATGTAGTTTTGTGTTTGTCTTGTGTTGGTTCCCCCTTCCCTCGTAAGAAACCATATTTGTGTGCTGTGCTCTTTGCTGGAGGTGAATGCAGATTTGCTTTGCTGTGATTTCTAGTGGTAGTGCGGTGTGTAACAAAAGACAGATGTGGGAGGTTCAGCTAGTGAGGAACCGTCTGTGTACTAGGAACCAGAACTGTAAAACATCCAGTAAAGGTGTGTTAAATGTTAGCTCTTGTCTGAGGGTGTTCTTTTCCAATTGCATTGTGTCCAAGAGATCTGATCTGAAGGGGTACCACATATATAACATATTTATCTTGCTATTGTTCTCTCGCTTTCATTCTCTATGTTTAAGCCCGCCCACCCTCTCACACACGCAAACGCTATGTCCCTGGTTTACCATGTGTATTTGTGAGTGCTTGTGTGTACATGTAAATATAATGTGTGAGCCTTCGTTAATCACTGATAATATAATCACCATCTAATAGTGTATGGATAGTTACCAAGAAAATTCATTGTGTATTAAGCTGAAGTACTTCTGTGGTCCATCAGGCAGTGTAAACTTTTATGGATGTTATTATTATTAAATTCATCAGCCTTGACCAGATTTGATGGCTAATAAAGAGCTCCATGATGTGTTGTTCGTCATTGGACTAGAAACACTACATAAATTGGCTATGAGTGAACGTGGGCATTCAGGGACCCAGTGATTTTATATACGCTCAGTGATTTTTATAGTCTATATTTTATATAAACATGTTTATATTCGCACACAGACTGTAAGGAGTTTACATGATCTCTGTCTAATGGAACAACAGTTGGCTTTTTCTGCAATTAATTTGTGGTATCTGGACAGTTTCTTCAGAGGTTTCAAATAATTATATCACTAGGAAGAAAAACTAGATTCTAAGAGATTTTTTAGATTCTAAAATAAAAAAATATGGAGAAAAACTGAGAATGCCATTTCAGTTTTTTCTGTTCATTGTTGTACTATACGCAGAGGTTGCTATCATTTCATGAACAATTGCAGTGTGGGCTGTGTAAAAAATCAGAAATGCCTCCATATGTGTTGTAAGTGCATTAGTGTTTGTATAGCAGCTTTTCTATACGCTGTATTCCAGCAGCTTCACACATGCACACCCTGTGCTCTTAACATCACTATTTTAATTGTTACAATTGTAAAATAATGTAAGAGTGGTGTGTAGTTTAACATTTCCAAGGTATAAGAAATTATTCACATGTATAACAGTAATCCCCCAGTTTTATGCGGACCAGGATTTCAGTCACACGTTTTTTTAAAGAACCAAACTGATCATTTTACGCAGAAATCCCCACAATAACACGGAAACCAATATTTCCTACCTTGTCCCTGACTTAACTGACCAGCAGCACAGAGAGCTGTCTTGTTTTTTTGTGTACGAGTTTTTTTAGGCAATAAAGTATGCGGATTATGATTATTTATTTACCTTTACATTTTCTTTACGGGTATTTTCTTTACGGGTAATGCACTGAGTTTAAAATGAAATTAACCAAAACACAACACGCGAAGTTTTTCAATATTCGCACGGGCTCTTGGAACGTATTTCCTCTAAACATTTTTTGTTAGGATTTTTGAATCTAGTGTCAATAGTGTATAAAACAACCCACAATCTTCTGATCGCAGGGGCAACTCCCTAACCACTGGCCCCCAGCACCCCTATTCTCTGAGACATATCTGTACATCAAACAAATCAAGGCTCAATACCACTCTTCCATCCCTGACAGGTTCTGTGTAACATCCCAGGCTCAGGTTTCCCATTTATAGTATGTCATATTTACCCCTATTAACTGTGTGTGTGTGTGTGTGTGTGTGTGTGTGTGTGTGTGTGTGTGTGTGTGTGTGTGTGTGTGTGCGCGCATTGACCATCAGAGTGATGTAGGGACCACATTTTTATTTAGGTTTAGGGTGATTTGAGATTTTTCATACTTTTAAAGGATGCTGTATCTGAAAATAGGTTGATAAATTCTGCTCTTTGTAAAGTTCTACTGGGAAGCCCTCAGTCCTGCATATTCATGTCGACTGCGTAGGAGTACTTTTCTCTTTCTGTTTTTTCTCTCTTTTATTTCCTTCCTCCAGTTTAGCTCCATTCTCTCCATCTCAGTCTTCACCTCCTCATCTGTCTCTCAGCTCCCACCATCTATTTCCCCACCCACCCCTTTGCCCCAGGTGGAATGTGCGTATTCCATCAATGTTAAGTCTCAGAAAAGAAATGAGACAGCAGAGGAGAAAGGCAGACCAGAAAGAGACAGAGAAATAACATCACTCTATCAGTCACTCATTTCATTCCACTTCAGTCTCGGTTTGCACTAGGCTTGTTGTCTTTCCTAGATATAAATGTATTTTGCTATTTTGTTTCTGCACTAAAAGTAATAGAGAGCCAGTAAAAAATAAATGTTTTATCAGAACAAATATAAGGGATTATATATAAAGCAGAATATGGGCCTTTTAAAAACTTTAGTTAACAACCTTTCAGAAAGTATGAATAGAATCATATGAAAAGAAAAAATGGCTAATTATAATATACTCTGAGAGAAGAAGAAGAAAACAACTGGCAAACAATTGCAAATGTGCTGGTGTGACAAAAGACAAGCAAGAGCATAAGCAGGATGCATGTGTGAGATGGATTTAGTATTATCTTTGAGAATTGAGGACTTTGAAAAAGAAAACAGAGTCATTAGCGGCGTCACGGGCGATGGGTGGGGCATGACAGGGGTTGAGTTGGGAAACCAAAACACAAACACAAGCACGTGGTCAGAGACACTATTGAGAATGTAAACAAAAGAACAGTCAAAAACAAGGAATATGCAGGGCAGAATTTCACAGAGAGAGAAAAAGGGAAAAGAGAGAGAGAGAGAGAGAGAGAGAGAGAGAGAGAGAGACGAATGGAAAGAGGTAACAAAAATCAGAAAAAGTAATAGACTTAAACTCATCTTGTGTAAATGTGTTACATCCTTTCCGAAGCCACTGGATCATTTGTTTTCTCCGCATTGGCTCTAAGCCTGTGGCTCTAATGCTGTTTTAATAGAGTCGTGATAAACTAATGCCCAACTCCAGTCTCATCGCTCACCACGAATGCCATGCGCTCCTAATGATGATGAATACTGGGACAGACTCCAGCGCTTAACAAGGCTGTCCAGGCCTTCAGCAGGATGTCACACTACTGCACAACTTTCTCTGCCCAGTGACGGTCCAGTACATAGTGCCATCAAATGTTGGCAGACACGTCTTTTAGAATGTGAATTTTCTGACTGTGACTATTCAATAAAAAACACTGAATGGACAAATGCATTGGGACTGTATAAATTCAGGTGGCTACTTCTAGTGAAGAGCAATTTTAATGCTTCAGGATACCAAGAACATCACCATAGTTTCAACTTTGTCGGAAGCAAGCTCCATATAGACATGGTTGAATGAGTTTGATGTGGAAGAGCTTGCCTGGCCTGCACAGAGCCCTCACCTCAACCCCATCCAACACCTTTGGGATGAACGAACAGGCCTTCTGGTTTAAGAACAGTGCATGATCTCATAAATGCTTCACAAAACAAATGGGCACAAATTCACACGGAAAGACTTCCAAGCAGAGTAGAAGCTGTTATGGCTACAAAGGAAGGACGGACTCTGTATTGAAGTCTATGTATTTGAATGCAATTCATTGGGTTTTTTCTTTAGATTTTATATAATGATTTGAATGCTTTCTTTTTAAATGCTGATCATTGGATGCCAAGAGTACAATTATTTTGAGGGTGGAAGTTTGCCTTGTTCTCTGTGTAGGTAGGATGGCCCAATCATCTTCCCCCAGTCACTCAAGCAGGCGATAAGAAGTACTCTGTGTATGTGTTCTTGTGTGTGTGAGGGTCAGAATGATTGCTCAGTTTAGATACGTTTAGATACCTAAACGTATCTAAACTTCATGTATAATAAACATGTTTTTAAGTGATTTTATTTAGATATTGTCATTTTTAAATCTGTATGAAGGCGAATGTGATTAAAGAAGAATAGCAGCAGAATGAATAGCAGCACACTTTCATGTCAAAACCTTCTTTGTAAATAGATAAGATATACCTTTATTATTCAAGTGGGAAATTTGCATCGTTACTGCAGAAGGAGGACAAACAAGAGCAGCAAATCAATCAAGTAAAAACAACATAAAAAGTACATAAATAAAGACGTGTG
>JBBIGB010076498.1:0-16825 GCA_037577075.1 Alestopetersius hilgendorfi
GAGAGACAGAGACAGAGAGAGAGACAGAGAGAGAGAGAGAGAGAGAGAGAGAGAGAGAGAGAGAGAGAGAGAGAGAGCGCGCGACACACAGACAGAGAAAGAGAGAGATCGAGAGATAGAGAGAGAGAGAGACAGAGAGAGTGGGAGAGAGAGACGATCCGCATGCTCCGGAAAAGTCACGAACGAGAGAGAGTAAGAGAGAGTGCGCGCGGAGAGAGAGAGCGACAGAGAGAGCAACAGAGAGCGAGACAGGTTTAAAACTGGCGTGATCCGGAAAAGTCACGAACGAAAGAGAGCCAGACAGAGAAAGAGAGAGACAGACAGACAGACAGAGAGAGAGAGTAAATCCGCGCTAAAATATCAAGATGAAAGTCATCATAGCTTGCATAGTACAGACCCAGCTCCCAACCCAACTTTGTGAATAGATGTATCGCGACATATATTTTACTCACCTCAGATTTGAACCAGCACCTGTTCTGGCTTTCAATGCCCGGCCTTAATACACTAGCCCTTACCATGCCATTTATGGTATTTTGCATTCACAGACCAAATTTATTTCATTAAACCACAACAAACAGTGATGCACATCTTTTGACCTGAGCTTTAGCGACTGTTTATGAGTCTGCTGTGTGTTTAACTGCTCAAGATTGAAAGTGAAAGTGACCATTCTGTCATACGTAAACACACCAGAGCACACAGAGTGAACAGCATGAAATTCTTCATCTGCATTTCACTTAATTCACCAAGTGAAGCAGCAGGCAGCCTGGAACACGCCACCAGGGGAGCAGTGTGTGGGGACTAGGGCTGCAACAACTGAATATTTTTGGAATCAAGTATTCTGTCAATTTTTTCCAACAATTAATCGAATAATCTTAAAATCATACTTTTGTGTTTTTAAACAACTACATCAATAGTGTGTTATGCAACACTCTTAAAATGAGCATATACTTTCCGAACATTGTAGAGGTGACATTACTTTCAAACCATCTCTTTTGTTCTGTTCACATAGAGACAGGTTGTTGGCTCTGCACGAGTTATTTATACTTCACACCTCTTTTCTGCTGATCAACCCCACCATGGTCATGTGATCAGCAAGCTTCACAAAATGGTTTGTGCTGCACATTGCGAACAGCGAAGGGCTGACAATACATCCCTTAGGGTCCCTGTTCTCAGTGTGGTGGTATTGCAGAGGTCACTCACGATCCTTAGCTCTCCTTCCCATGATAAATAAAATGGTCTACATCTAGTAGTCACAAACTCCCACAGTGGTGACCAGTAACTACAGACACTACTGTCAATTTTGCTGTAAACACATAGGCCCCTACCGTGAGGTCTGCTGGCCAGCGCAGCACCTCCCCACGTTAGGGGAGTTTTTCAGTGTCATTTATTGGTTGACTCACAGTGGAAATTATTTATCTTCACTGTCACACCAATAAAGTGCTTCAGGCTTGTGTTTAGCAGAAAAGCTGTTTTCTGAGCTTTCCCCCTGGGATTTTTTCTGCTGCTGAATTAGAGGCACTGACCTCGACTAATAGACTGTTGCCCACGGCACTGGCTAGCGGATATATTCACGCTGCCTTGCTCTCCTACAGAATGTTCCGTAGTCCAAAAAACATAATGTAACATACGGCCTGTGAGGGTGGCAGATTTCTAACTTCTAAACTGCCCAACCTGACCACAGACAGATGGACAATATTGGCAATTTCCAATACTATGGTCAAACAACTCAAACATAATCTTTAACAATGAGTCTGTAAAACATGATTATTTCAAAGTCTTTGCTAATTGGATGTCTAAATCAGTGTTCCCTGGTCCTGGTGGCTCATTGTCCTACACATTCCCTTTAATCAAACTTATATCCTCTTGGTAAAGGGTTGTTAAAGAGCTGAACGTGCAGGACAGTGGGACTACAGGACCGGGGCTGAGAAACACTAGCGTTCCCTATCCGATTACCCTGCATTCTGAGATATGACGTAACTCAATATTTTTTGTATTTTAAAGCTTTTAAAATGTAAACACTTAATGTTCCGAGCACAAACCCAGCAGAGAAGAGGATGAGAGAGAAGAGGCAGTGGGATTTCCTACTGTAGACAAAAGTCACGATGAATCGGAGGACAGATGTGTGTGTGTGTGTGTGTGTGTGTGTGTGTGTGTGTGTGTGTGTGTGTAAAAACATCAGCAATGCTGCGTGGGCTGGGCAAAGCCCGGAGTCCTTAAGGAGAATCTGACATTTATTCAAACCACCCTCACACAGAACTGGAGGAGGGGGCTTCCCAGTGTATGTCTCAAACACATCACACTCTATACTTGCATCCACGCTTGCTATTCTTTTCTCTGTCAAAACAAACATGCCTGTCCCCACTGCACTGTGAACGACACCACGAATGGCACAGGCTTAAAGGCAAGCAGTAGCATCAAACAGTCAGAACCTGCCATTTCATGTCATGATCAATGTTATGTAATTATTTATGACTCATAGTTGGCTGGGTGGCTGGTTTTGCACAGGCTATGAACAAAAAAATGAACGTTTACTGCAGGTTTTACACATTTTGCCTGTGATAAATATAAATATATGACACTGAAGAATAATTTTTGCTTCCAGAAAAAAGCTATTTAAATGTCCAAGCAAAAGATTGAGTTTAAGGAACTTCCAAATATTGTAAAGCCTCTACACATACTTAAATACATATTTATTTCAATTATTCATTGATTGTAGATATCACTATTTGGTAACTAGAGACCACTCCCCTTCGAAAAGACACCTCAAACGCTATAGCCAAAGGACTGCCCCTCTTCTTTAGCTGAGACGGCATCCTGTGCGATCCTATTGAGTCCCGAACGTCAGCTATCAGGCCATAGAGCAATGATTAGGGCTAGAACAATACACCAAACCAACAATTCGGTTCCTACCACGATTTTTGACCCAAGGTATGAGTTTGACTGATATCCCATGCCACACCGGACAACCTCATCGAAAGACTAGGAAATAGTCAGGTTAATTTCAACACTGGATATAACCAAAAAAAATGCTGCCAAGTACTACTGACCCCAGCAACTCAACCTAATTCAGTATTAAACACTACCACAGGCCACTGACACTACCAGGTGCTTAAGTTTGCCCTGCACAGAGCTCCCAACACCTTCCAGAGGATAATGGACATCATACTCCGACACCACCACCAGTATGCCAGATTATTTAGATTACGTGCTTATCCAGGCCATGCTCATGTGAGGCCCCGACATTTCTTATTCAGCATCTGCCAAGGCAACACGCACCCTGCACCCCACAATCTACCAGCACAAACTTTGTAAAAAAAACTAGAACTCCCATGCACCCAGCAGCATCATTATTAAAATGGCATACTTCTACAAACTGTGAATTCTTGCTACTCTGTATACTTGTATATATTGAGATGACAATAATGATCTCTTTAAATTTAACTTCTTTTTTTCCCCTTTATTTTCACATTTGTACTCATTACCATAACCATGTTTTTACGTGCATAACCTAAGGGTTAAGTTTTTGGTTGGTACGAATTGTCTATTTTTCTTAGTCTTACACATTATTTAAATGTTGAAAACGGTCATATGAAAGCACACATGCTCTAGATTTCTCCATGCATCCTTACAATGGAAGCCCAATAAGCTCAATAGCTTTCCCGCCTTGGCCCACAAGAGACATTCATCTTATGGGCCAGACTCCTAGAAGGTTTTGACAGAAGACCTTACCAGAGTGTGTCATTATGTTTTAGACTGCAAACACAATCATATCTTGCACGATCAGTTTTCAAGAAATGTGCTTCTAAAGAGCTGCTAACATGAATGTTCACACCTCTGAGTTGGCTTTCAAAGGTGTCCCCTTCAGATGACAAAAATGAACATCAGCCATCAGCCACAATAGGCTGGCTGATAGATATGATGATAAGGTGTTAGAGTATGCCTATAATATCATATGAAATACAGACACAACTTCATGACAGTTCCATGGAAGAAGAGGGTCAGACTTTATGGCCAACAACAGACATTTTCTTGTGATGGCTTATGAAAAATATTTGTGAAGAACCCATGAAGGAAAAAAATGTAGAATCCCCCATGCAGCTCCAGTGCCTGTTGTGGCAGATTGTTGCTGATAAAGCTTGAATATCAAAAGCCTCATCTGAAGGAAAACTATTAAGCCCTTTTCAGATAAAAATATTCAAAGAATTTGTGATTTGTACAGAAATATGAGCCTTGTAGGAGCGTCGTACCGCACAGTATGGCAGAACGCTTCTAGAGATAATGCCTGACCGTTCATTGGGAAATATATCTGTGATCGTTATCGGCAATAATATCATCGCTCCTGAGACAATGGATCAGCGCCAAGCTGAGTGGTTTTGGATGGGGGAGGGGCAACATGTGTGGAACGGATAGCTCAAGATCACTTGGGGGATGCAGCACTGCAGCAAAGGGAGTGTGTGTTTCAGTTGCAAGGCAACAAGCTTCACAGGGGTCTTAACAGACCAATCCACACGAACAGAAAAGGCTACCAAAAGAGCGGTATACAGAAAACAAGAACGGTGATTAAGATGGAGTTTAGCATTGCATAATGGAAGACAAATAGTACACAATTTCCACCTTACCTGTAGCTGCCATTAGAATCTACCCTTTCATCTGCATGCACAGTCTTGCTTTTCTGATTGCCGTAAACCCATACTTAAGACTTGCTGTTAGTCATAGACACAATAAGGAGAACATTTAATTAAGGGAGTTACTATTAAATTGTAGTATCAGTGCTAACAATTGTGATAGTACCAAAAATGTACAGTGTTCATCCATTCATCAACCCATCCATCCATTAGCTGAGACACTTTTCTTAACCAGTGGGATACTGGAGCCTATCCCAGTGCATAAACAGTGGAGAAACACCCAGAACAGCTGACCAGTCCATTAAAGAGCAAACATATGTTTAATAAATATTTAAATGTGCAAATACATTTGTATTTAATACATTTGTATTAAAATTTCTGCTGAACATGAATATTTTTGCAGAGGATGGTCAAGGGGATGTACACAAAATAAGCAGTACTAAATAAATTGTCAATACCAAATTGTTGAGGACAACAGTACAGACAAAACTGAGACTTTATGATTCACATTTATGGCATTTTGCAGACTCTTTTATCCAAAGTGACTTCCATTCCTTGCCTCCCTGGGGCAATTTGGGGTTAAGGGTCTTGCTCAGGGACCCAGTGGTGGTATGTTGAACACAGGATTCAAAGACATGACCCCTTGGTCCAAAGGCAAGTATCCTACCCACCTGGCTACCACCCCCTGATGACTCTAAGAAGTAGAGAAAAGTGTGTTGTAAAGTGTCAGGAACCATATTAGAAAGGCTCATATAACGGTTTGTATGCAAGCTTACATGAACTGTTCTTTATTTGCCTCAAGCATAAACTGGGGGGACTTTCTCTTACTATTTGACAATCTTCTGTAAGGTTCAAGTACAGCGATACATAAAGGTAGAGTGAAGAATGCTGTTCTATCCTTTTTTCATAATCTTTTTATTTTTTTCAGAATCATCACAATCTCTGCTCAGGCCACGGAGTTTCTCTACCTTCAGCACTTTGCATGTTATTGTTTTTTACTGCCACATCCCTTAGGATAATGCAGTAGGGTTTGTGTGTGTGTGTGTGTGTGTGTGTGTGAGAGAGAGAGAATGACTGAGAGACAACATTGTGAGACTGATGCTTTATGTAAATATTATTCCTGTCTGTACAATTCACATATGGAAATGAAGCTTCCAAAACAGCCTTCTGTGAATTCATATTTTATTTAAAGTTTCTTCATGAAAACCATAAGGTATATAAATGCAATGCCCCAACCCTTTATACTACGGTCTTAAAATATTAAAGTTATTCATACTAAAGAAGTGTTTTAGCCTTGACTGATTTATGAATAAGGCACAATACAGGGTGAGAGAGATTGTTTTCATATAAACACACAAACATACACACATGCAAACTGTTCCTAAACAATGTTTGTAGTGTTCAGGAACAAGTCCACTGTCTTTAGAGAACAGCATTGCCATGAAAGGGTGTACTTGGTCTACAACAATGGTTTGGTCCGTGTAAAACGTAACATCCACATGAATGAAGCACCCAAGGTTTCCCAGCAGAACATTGCTTAGAGCATCACACCACTTCCACCAGCTCACCTTCTTCACATTTTGGTCAGATCTCTTCCCCAGACAGGTAATGCACACCAGGTAGGTACTGACCACTGCATACCAGGAGCACCCTACAAGACTTACCGTTTTAGATTTCAAAATAACTGAATTCCTGTTCAGTGCTAAATTTAAGGTAATGCATCTGGCAGATGCTCTGGTCAGTAACAGATATAGTGTTGCTACCAGTATTTATCTAGAGTAACACATTCTAACACAGCTGGTGCTTTCAAATGGTTGATGCTTGACAAATGGGTGAGATGGGAGTGGCACATCACAATCAAATGTTTGCAGTAACTATCCCTCATACAGCAAACTCAGGAAAGAATAGTTTGTTATTACTGAAAACAAAAGCCTTTTTAGAGATGGTCTGATCCAGTTTACTACCCATCACAGTTTGGCTCTTGACAAAATCGCTCAGATCCTTTCACTTGTCCTTTCAATTACTTAAACTAAGTGGTGATCTATTACTCAGCGAGGTCTAGCTGTTCACTGAAAGCACAAAATATCAGGAGTTAGCAGACCTAATGATTTAAGTTATGGACACAAGTCGGAGGCAAATGTCTCAGATAAAAAGGACATCAAAGCAGGCCACTAGACTTCAGCAGGAAATATATTCTCTAAATATACCTAATGATGGCAATGGATTTTTTTCTGTGGTTTAAGGCACTGTGTCTTAAAAGTTAAATGTAAAAGACTGAACAAATACATGATGAATACTGACTCGATAGTGATGGAAAAGTCATATCGTGCAGTCAAGTGATAGCAAAATTTTTGGCTCATTTTCCTGCGAGTGTATTTGCATTTTAAAGAAGACAACTGTTCTGAAAGAGGTATGGGATGAGCGCAATCTGCCTTGGGTTTTGCTGTCCAGTGTTTGCATATCCAACTGCCACTCGATGTAAAGGCCAAGGTTGTAGTATAGCAGAGCTGCTAGTGCAGGACAAAGGAACCTTCATTTTCCTATCAAATTCACATTCGCATCTGTCTTATTCTACTACTGTCCATGTGCTGTGTCAAGGAAGATAAAAGCTGTCATGTGATAGTATGTCTACTCTTAATGGCCAAAAACAGGAACTGAAAATAAATAACAAGAATACTCTCAAGAAAGAAAAAAACAAGAGAAAGAGAGAGAAAGAGTAAATTAATGGAGGAATGCCTTAAGTTACATCCTTCTTTCAATGGCAACAGAATTTTGGACAGTAGTATCTATAAGTGTATCGACAATAATAGGTATACTGTATATGTCTCAGTATCAGTAAAATCCTAACAAAAAAAATCCTACTAATACAGTTGTTTCATTTCTTCATTCATCATGTTAAGGCGACTGAGGTTCTGTACAGCCATTTCTACTTTTCATAAACTATAAATATTGATATTTGCATGAAAATGAAGGATGTCCACAGGCAAACAAATTCCACATTGACGCATACTTAAATTACAAATGGGATTTTCAATTTGTAATTTATTAGGTATGCATTAATATGGGAAATGTGGGCCTATTCCGTCATCCGTTATTTTCATGCAAATATCTATATTTAAACTTAATATGATAAGAATCAACACCACTTTTTACTCAAGTGAAAAATGTTTCAGAAATGTAGGAGCTGTAGGTCTTTCATGGTGAGGACCGCACATTTTCTCCAACTGGACGTTTATTGCAAATGTGAACACAATAATGTTCAAGGCTGCAATTCCGAATGATGCGAATCCCTAACAAAACCATTGCAGTAAGGCACCAGATTTTGAGTGAAAAAGCTGTAATGGATAGATTTCCTGATTTATGGAGAGTGGTCTAGTGAGTGTAGCAGTTGACCCCAACATAATGTGAAGAGATCTGGATTGGCTTGCTTCTCCTAAAACGTCATATGATCCTTGACTCCTCTATTTAGGGACTTCCAGATCAGACCAGGATCTGAATTTATTCAAGAAGGTCTTTGAAATTGAGGGTCAAGCACAAAGCCAGAGCAAAAATGGTGTATTTTTCCACAGACTTATTACAGCAGTGTTTATTTTTCCACAGACTTTTAACAGCAGCACCAACTGTCATGAAAGAGAACAAGAGGGATTTGTGTTTCGTATTCAGCTCATCTCAAATAACAGCTTATTTACTCTTACTCTTTCAGCCTGACTCTCATAGACTGGGTTACAGATCGCTGTCGTGGGAACGGGGCTGCTGGAGCAACACCTGGACGAGCCAGACATAAGGGAGAAGCTAAGCTAGGTCAGGCAAAGGGCAAACAGATGAACAGGATTACGAAACATTAATAGTTCTAAATCTGAATTAAAGATAAATAGAAGGGCTCATCTGACAGAACATCAAACTGTCTGCTTTATTTTTTTTTTTATCTGTAAACGAGGTTAATAAACACTCAAACTTTCAAAACCTAAGACTTAATCTCACCAGTTTATACAATCCATCTATGCAAGGACGATTAATTTTGTGATGTCACAAAATCACCTTTATAAATATCTTTCTATTCAGACTACAGAAGTTAAGCTTTGCCAATTCACAATGAAGCTGGAGAGAGGTTTTTGGTCTGGACAGCCACTCCGGACAGAGCTCATTTACATATGCCTTAAACGTGCAACAAAACAGCCTGTTTAATTCTAAGGGATGAAAAATGTTGAATTATGATTGTTTTGGCTCCATGAACTCACAGAAACATAAGTGGACCTTAGTGAAATACAAAAAAATACAAAAATGGAGTATTGTAGAATTTGTAGAATATGGGCCTTTTACATTAAACGCTTTATATGCCTACCCACTAGTCTACCTTGGTTGACAGTTTTCTTTCTTTTTTAAATAGCTAGCTAACAGCCACTCACAATAGAAAACAAGCAATAACTTTAGGTTTAATAAAGAGCTTATTGTTTCTTATTCTAAACCATCACCTTGACAACATATTAGTTTAAACTAGCCAGACTGCTAATTGCACAGACTAGGAATACTTCACTAAAAACAACCCTAAACACTGGCAAATAGACCATGAGTTAATTCAATAAAAAGGACCATAGCAAAGAAAACAATTACCTGATTACTGAATCAATATGTAATTCATTACATCCCACTTCTGATGACAATGAAGACTGTAGCTGAGTAATATGGAAAAAAATATTTGAATACATTTTTAAAACATTTTGGCAACTATAAATGTGACAAACGGAAAAGGTCACAGTTATTCCTACAGCTTTAATTATAGGTACAGTACACTATTATGGTAAACATTACAGTAAATTAGTTCTTTAGTAAACAGTAAATTGATCAATAGTAGGTAACTGTTTTCACTAGTTTTCAGCACTAAAGTGTGCTGGCCTCTGTCTGAATATTCTGACCAATCCTTATACCATCACATAAATTAAATATTTCACTGTTAATGTATGACCAACATAGTTCTACTTTGTTCCTCCTGACTGCTGACATCAGGACTCTGTCAGGTGACATTTTGTCCTACCAGTAAGTAAAGTAAACTTACGTTTGCAGCTTTTGTTTACGCTGCCTGGCCAGCCATGATAACCATGATAAACACGCTGGCTGACACATCAGCTTTCCAAAAAGCAGCTTTTCCTAATCTTGGTCCCTGCTGCTTTTAGTGCTGTTTCCAACCTGACTCACCTCATCACTGAATTACAAAGTCCATGATTACCAAGACGTGTCTGAAGTTGCTTCAGATTTAGGCTCTGACAATGTTGAGTTGTTAAGTAACCTCAGCTAAAATTGCTAACATGGTTTCAGACACTCAATTTTATTTGTAATTTTGTCAACTGTTAATTTTATTTTATTTCTTACAATGTCTGAAATTACAAAATAAAGTCTTGATATAAAACATGCCTGGTAGCTGCATTACAGAACTAAAGAAGCAACATGTGTTTCCCTTATCAACATTCACGGAAACAGGGGAATTTAAATACATTTAAAATTTACTTTCACTAAATTGTTTCTAGAATCTAAGTGTTAGAACAGAGAACATACTAATACATGCAATGAAGGGGGGGGGGTGTGACCTGCAGAACTAGGGCTGGAAAAACACTGTGTTAAAGAAACAAGGATGTACCTGTGTCTCCCTCTCTCTCTCTGCAAATACTGCCGTGTCAACACCCCTGGTAGGTAAACTCACCACAGACCCGGATGCCCACAGCCAGGTAAACACGGACACAGCCATAAAAACTCAATAGACCCTTTTGTCATGTTCCTAACAAAGGAAGGGATACAGGACAATTGGACACAGTTGCATGTGGTTTACACAGACCTATATCATATGCTCACCCGCAGCCCAGCTTCATGTTTTACTGACCGAACACAAAAGATTCAGCCCATGAAAGATCACAAATAATTAAAAACAAACAATTGGCCAGCACACAAACAAACAAACAATTGGCCAGCACAGGACAAGTGTTGACAAGGACTGACTAGAGCCAGCAGTGCTGTACTGTACACACTGAACTGACTAGGGCATGGGAACTAGGAGACTGACATCCACCACCCTGATGATGATGGACGGCCAGCAGTCAGCTTGGTGTATCCCAGGCTCTTAAGGATTAAAGGTCAAATCCCTACTTCTAGAGCTCAGTTTGAACAACAACTTCAGTCCTTTGAAGAGGGTCCATTGATCAGCTGGATCAGGTGAAATAGATAAGGGTCCAAACTGTACTCTGCAGGAATGTAGACCTCAGGAAGATTTTAGATTCTGATATTTTGTGTTACTGTCTTGATTCTAATGACCTATACTATACATGAAGCATATACAAAAAGCAGCACAATACCTAGGATTTTAAAATGACCACATTAAAGAATTAGCCACACCCCTTTACCACCAGAAGGCAGCCCTAGATGTTTAGTGTTGACAGTGGCTCCCATGAAAGACTTCAATACATGCAAGTTTCACATTTGTCTCAATAGGTTTCTCTGAGCAATACTGTGACAAACTGTGATGACTGTCATGTCGCCTTACACTATATCATTATTAGGGATGCACCGATTGCAATTTTCTTGATCGATTCTGATTACCAATTTTTTTGCACGTGTGATCGTCCGATACCGATTTTTCCAATACCGATTTTTTCCCCCGATAACAGAAAATTGGAGCTGCTGCATGTAGACAACGACACAAAAAAAAAATGGGTTTCAGCTTTTTTTATGTAACGTGGCAGCTACTTTCCCTGTTCACTGGTTATTTTTATAATAGTGACATATGATAGTGGCAGCTGTACAGCAAATACAAACAAAAACCTAATTTTCTTTAATGTAAAGTTTTTTTCATAACAAATATTCTTTACAAATTTAAATAAAAAAAATGTAATACATAAACAAATAAATAAACCCCCCCAAAAAAGATCGGCTTGAAATAGGCAATACTCTGCTTTTGCACTGGTTGCATGTCCCTAAACCCCTACAGAAGGTCCTAGTTCATCCCTCCAATGTTAAGTCCAAAGGGACGCCCCTGAAATTATAAGTAGCGTCACTCAGCACTAAATAAATACATGTATAATTTAAAAAAGCATTATAGAGAGCGTGTTAACAACAACCACCACAACCAAGGCATAGTCACTGCAAACTGCTCTGAAAGAGATGATAGGATGCAGACCCCTTTGTATTGTTTTTTGACCAATTGTTCCGCCTTAAATCATTGATGTTTAGGCTGAGATCAGGGTTCCTACACCTTAAGGCAAAATGAAATTTAAGACCAACTTTACAACAAGCAAAATCGTAGAAAAAGTAACATAAAATAATTGTCCCAATTATTTTTCATGACCCAGTGCCATTCTCAGAGGCATCAGGGGTACAGGCATGGTAGAGACTGGGAAATCATCCTGGTTTGTTGCTTTTGTATTTTTCTTATATTGTCTCTCTCTTTCTCTTTGCACTCTGTTCTTGTGTCGCTCCATAGTCTGGTATGCCGTTTCATTTATTATGTACTATGTGCTATCCAGTTTGTGAAATTCTCTTCCAGTATACTTTTGTCATATCGCCTACCTTTGTTTGGGTTGATCCTGAACAACTTCAGGTTGGTCCTTAAGAAGGAGTCCGCTCTCCTCATCCTAATCATGGCAAGTGTATTTGTACAGCAAATTATCATACAGGAATAAAATAAAAAATAAAATAAATCTAATGGAAAAATAAATAAAATAACGTAAGAAATAATACAAAAAAAATACACAGAAAACCAATCAAAGTTTGAAAGTTTGAACAGAAGGGCAACAGTGCAACAGAAGGGCAGAGGAAAGGCCGAGAATAAGAAGAATGTTTTTTTTTTTTACTTATTACTTATATACTACTGACCTTATGATCCTAACCACCATTTGCAGTGTTGGAATTCTCTTAACTGTAAGTTACTTATCTGTAGTCATACCTATCGATGTTTTTTTGTGCAGATTTTTTTTATTGATATTGTTCTTGTCTCTGCGTGTCTTTGCAGTTTTCTGATCCTGTTTTTTTTAGCAGTTCATTTTTTATTTTAAACCGGCTATAGTTGGTGCAGATCTGATACTGACAGGCAAAAAGAAACTCTCCTCATCCTAATCTCAGCAGAGAGGGTTTAAGATGAACTCCACAAACTGGCTGGAAGATCTGCAGAAGCTTTGGCCAACACTGTTGTCCAGTTTTACCTTGATCTTGTGCAGGGACTTCTCCTCCTCCAGCACCTGGATCCAGACTGTGATGCCCCCTTTGTTGTAGGTCAGACTCCAGCCTTCGTCCGAGCAGCACTCGTTCCTGAAGCTGGAGAAGGCTCTGTCGTCCGGGATGAGCACCTCGTCCCCGGACATGTTGGCGCGACAGCTGGAGAGAGAGGGAGAGACGGTGCGCGCTCCCGAGAGGAAAGCAGTCGCCGGGAGCGCGCCTCAGACCGGATCCCGAGGGCTTCCGAGAGCAAATAACATTAAACGTGCGAGTCAGGACGCGGTTCTGTTAAAGTTTTGTCGTTTAACGTCTAGTCTAACGACTTACGACACAGAAACAGAAAAAAAAAACAACTTTTAAGTTCTGAAAAGCGATGCGAGCAGGTTAATTCGTGGGCGTGCAGGCAGGCGCGCGCACGAGCTTCTGGTTTGATTTTACTTTTGATTTTCCCGCCAAATCATAACCGCTACAGCAGCGCGCATCTATTGCAGCTCGGAACGGGGCTCTCCGGTGACCAATAAGAAAAAAACGTTTTCCTCACGTATTATTGTTTTTTTCTGTACCAGTCGACGTGGCGGAGCTCTGTAACGAAAGCTGAGACGGACTGTGGTGCTGGCGAAGAAAGAGAATTTGTAAAATTGAGAAAATCGCCGTGTTTGTGCAGAGACGCCGCTGCTCCTGGAGCTCCGATGAAAACAGCGGTGAGACTCGTGCCGGGCGCGCGCGTAACCAAGGGTACCAGGAGTGACTGACAGCCAGCACGGGGACCGCCCACATCGCTGCTCACGCACGCGCGTGAGGGAGTAGAGAAGGAAAGAGAGAGAGTAGCAAAAAGGAAACAGGAGGATGGAGAGAGAGTGAAACAATAGGGGATGAAGTGAAAGAGGGATGGAGTGTAGGAAAAGAAACAGAGGGAGAGGGGAAACGAAAGGAAAATATCAAAAGAGTGAAATACAGGATGAAGAGAACTAGAGAAGAGGAAAGCACACGAGAGGAACAGGAGAAAAACAGACAGGTGTAGAATGGAGAGAGTGAAAGAAGAGAGAAAACTATACAGTAACAGGCTAAGAAAAGAGAGTCAGATATAGGAAGGAGAGAGGGTGAGAATAAGCAAGAAAGTGAGAGTGGAAAGATAAGAGAGGAATAGGATGGAGAGAGAATAAGTAAGAAAGTGAGAGAGAAAAGAATTGAATAGGAGAAGGAAAGAAAGTTAGATATAGGATGTAGCAAAAGAGAGTGAAACAAACAGATAATAAGAAAGAAAGTGAGAGAGAAAAAGAAAAAATGAGAAGAAAAGTGAGAGAACTAGAGGTGATGGAGGGAATATGAGAGAGGGGATATGGATGCTAAGAAAAAGAAACAAAAGCAAGGGAGTAGATGAAGAAAAAGAGTGATATATGGGATGGTGAGAGATTAATAAAAAGCGGAAGAGAAAGAAAAACGAAAAAAATGAGAAGTAGGATGGAGAAAGACAATAAGAAATGTGAGAGACAAACAGGAGAGAAAGAGGGTGGGATATAGAATGGAGAGGGAGAATAACAAGCAGGAGAGAAAAAGAGCAGAAAAGAGAGTGAGAAATATTATTGACAGAATAAAAAAGAAATTCACAGCTGAAACCAGTCATTCACCCCAGTAATTCACCAGCTGTGCCTCCAGCTGGGGCTGAATACTTTCAGGTACTTGCAGGTAGCGAGGATGTAGGTAAAGAATTCTGTACTTGCCTCAAGAGAGACCCAGTCATGCTGGATTCTGGAGCAACAGGCCCAGAGAAACCAGCTGTCTGTAACCAGATCTGGAATAAAACTGAATGCCAGATGTGACCATGGATGTCACATTATAGGCAGGGATACTAGTAAGTTGGAAGTTGATAGAAGTCCCAGGGTCTTTAAGATCCCAGGATGCCCAGCGCTAAGAGTGGTGTGGACCTACTGCATCATGGTATTGCTGTGAATGAAAGTTCAAATAGCTTCCTAGATATCAAGTTAAACTGGATTCTCTCAGTTAGTGGCTTCAGTATGTTCCACTATATTCCACCTAACGAAGGCTAGGGAGTTGGGGGTGTACAAGCATAGGAGGTTGGGGTTCACCTTTATCCCCATACTGAGGGGGAAAGGGCATCAGCCTTAATGTTCTTAGAGCCGGGCTTATAGGTTTTCGAAAACTAGAACAGGGTAAAAACAGGGCCCATCCTACCACAGCTTCAGTCTTTTGTCTTTGCAAATGTATTCAAAGGGAGAGAGCTAGTGGGGCTGATGAGAAAATAGCAGAGAATAAAAAGAAAATGATAAGAAAAACTGAGTGAATGACACCGAAAGAGTAGAGCAGAAGAGAGGAAGGATAGAGAGAACAGATATCCCTACAGTGGTTCAGCCACTTACCTCGGCCTTTTTCCAATTATTGATTTTTCTGCTTTTACCTTTGCTTTTTTCCCTCCTCTGAGTGGATCGAAGTGATGAGGCTGAATCCTAAATGGATCTCTGCTCCCTAATTAGTGCACTACATACAGGAGTTTGGTTGCCTGAGGTTAGGTCACATGTTATGGTGATTTTCTGCACAAAAGTACACGTCTGCACATGGACTAGTTTGCTATAAAAATAGCAAAAATGTCATATTTATGTTTTGTGCCCCCTCCCCACCCCTCCTGCTGACCTGCAATCACACTGCGCTTAATATTCTGGACCCAAGCATGCTCACATCATCGCTTCCCTCCTCCTTTATTCATGTCATCCAGCGAGCTGACAGTCTGACAGAGTGTGTCCCTCACCTTCAGATTCTGAACCTGCAGTTTTTCAGCTCCTCCTCGCATTAAACAGTGTTTCTCTGGTCCATGAGTATGAATATAGTTGCAAATTGTACCAAATATCTGAGAGTTTTTGTGTGTTGTGCAGGGGCAGACTGGGACAAAAAACAGCGCTGGCATTTTGGGGTAGAATGGCACACCACATACAATTACACACACCGACCAAATTTGCACCCATTAATGTGTATACAAACAAAGTAGTATTCAATAAAAGTACTGTTCAACAAAGTAGTATTCAGTAAATTATGAACTTACCCAGTCAAAAATGATGCACCTGGGGGAAAAAAGAGAGGGCATTTATGTGTATGTGTGTGAAAGAGAGATCTGTAGGTATTTATGAACCATGTCACTATATTGCTCATAAATTCCTACAGAAAAGCTGCTACTAATACCAAGCCCTGAAAGTTGTCTTCTACTCACACCACACCCAATAATAATAGCTCTCTCACTGTTAATGTTTAGTTCAGCATAGAAGACATGAAAGAACTAAATTAAATGTCTGTAATGTAATAAATGGCTGTTCTCCTAGTGGTAACACCGATTATTAGTTTATTTCACCCACGTTCATAAACGTAATAAGATAGTCTAATGTGTAATCTAATGCGGCCGTAATTGTGTTATTGTGTTATTCACCATAACTCATTAACAGCTAGTTTATATACCACCACTAACTGTCTAGTATGGTATAGATTTATCAAAGGTGGGTAATGGGTTCCTTTACTCATAACTGGTTCTGAAAGAATTCCAACTCACTGCAGGTTTCTGTATTGACTTTTTTGATGAATGTAAGCACAGAGAGCGAAGTGAAAGGGGGTGGTGTTTAAAAAGTTCGTTGAGCCAGCCCAGTGTCAGTTGGCCCGCTGATCTATGAGTCTTCCAGACCCGTCAGACAAATAAATAAATAAATTGATTAATATGGTTGGCCCAAATATCACGTCGGCCCACTGGGAAAATGCCCGATTTGCCAGACGGTCAGTCCAACCCTGGTGTTGTGTACAGTTGTTTCAATGAACACTGCAGCTCTGCTGGAGACAAGAGTCATGCCTTTGTCGCCATGTTTGTTTATGTGACAGTCAGAGTTAAGTTTCTTGCTCAGCCATGCTTAGTGATGACACTAGATCAGGGGTGGGCAAACTGGTCCAGAAAGGGCCGCTGTGGGCGCAGGTTTTCATTCCAACCAAGCAGGAAGCACACCTGATTCCAC
>JBBIGB010076874.1:0-16819 GCA_037577075.1 Alestopetersius hilgendorfi
ACACACACACACACACACACACACACACACACACACACACACACACACACACACACACACACACACACACCTCTCCAACCTTAATTCAACATACCAAATAACAGAAAAATGTACCAACAAGAAATAACGTTCCAAGCTGGTAGAGGTGCTTTATCATCACAAAGAAAGCTGAATACTCCAATAATAAATAATTTGCAAAATTATTTATGGTCGCATAAACATGTTTTGTTATCAGTTTTGCCTCAAAGCTACCTGATTTGAATCTCAGCTAAACAAATCCAGCTCCCCTCTTCAATATCCAATCCAATGCACTGCCCCCAAAATGCCCAGCACGGAACACCTAAATGATGGTGCTAACTTACTGTCATAAATCATACCATGACTAGCAAGTAGAGACACCTTCTTGATCAAATGTTTGGGGTCTAGTTCATTTGTTTATCATTCCACTTAAAATGTGATTCATGATTTACTGGTTGTACAACATTTCTATTCAATCACAGTTTTATCAAAAGTGGAATTTTCCCCATTGTACTGAAAGGAGTGAAATGTGACTGATCTCAAGATCCACATCCTTATTTATAACACTTAGATGACATTTCCTTTGATTACATCACAAAGACGCAACATTTAACATGGTTACCTTAAAAATGCCGACCCAGTCCTTGGGGTGGGGTTTAATGAATTGTGTGAGTGTATAATGGCACTCCAGAGCAGCATGAGGGAGATAGCTTTTCCCCACATTCTGGAAGATGACGTGGGCAAAGTTAGACGTTTCCATGGCACTGCCAGCAACTGTCCCTTCCTGGAATAAAGCCATCTGTCAGTCAGCAGCTGGCCCTGAGATAAAAAGAGAACAACCAGAAGAAATGAAAGAGTGCAGAAGAAGCTCTTCCCCAAATAACACTATGAATCAGGTACTGTGCACAAACCCAAACCTGCCACAAATCCAAACTACCCTGAAATTGTCATAGACACATAGCTAGATAGCTAGACAGACAGGCAGATACATGTTTTTATTGTCATGGCAGATTGTACATTGAGATGTAGTTTATAGGTAGATCTGTTAATATACATCTATTTCATTTTATGTGCTTCACTTCCTAGAAAGATTTTTATTCGATTTATTCAATGTTGTGACATTGACATGTCAGAATTAAGACACAAAGACCATTGTGTCGATACGTATACTGATATTACACCAGTGTACCACACAGAACAAAGAAAGGTTCAGGTATTAAATAGAAGCACATCCACATGCTGGTGACTCAGCATTTACAGATATTTGGGGAGTGGCAAGCACAAGATTCGTCATTCGTCATTTTTTTTCCAAACCTATCTTGTTGAAAACACTCAACGAAGCAGGCACATGCACTTTATTTTGTAATCGTGGTAATCCACAGCCAGGGGAAATTCTCAGAACGACAAGATGACTTATGGCAGCAGGACAAGCACAAACATAGTCTGTTGGCAGTAGACACACTGCTGCTCTCAAGATAAATTTTAACTAAAGCTTAAAGAAAACAGACTTATCTTTGTGTAGTTTTCCTCCGGGATAAATAAAGTTTTCTGATTCTGATTCTGACCATTTACTCTGATCAGCCTATAAAATGGTGTTTGTGTCAATAAAAGCACACAAAGTAGTAGGAGCAGTAGTTTCAGTTAAATGTCATATTAACAATGGTTGTGTCATGGCAAAGGGTATATTAACAATATAAATTATTTTAAAGAGACTTGAGTAAGCACATATAAAATAAATAAACACGAAACAAATAAATAAATAATCATAATAGGATGATTTAAATCGATAGATGATACACATTCCAAAACGGTCATGATACCTTATTATAAACATCCGCCGGACTACTATGACGGTTAAATCGTTGCCTTTTGCTACTCAGAGCAGAACATCATAGTCAAATATGTTTCACTGACAAGGCCATATTATAAAACTGACATGACGGGGTTACTCACATACAGTTGTAAGCCTAGAATGACCAGTGCGGCATCTTGCATTTGATCATGTCTAGTTTGAAATAGAAAACCACTGTCTTTTATTAGCAGCTGCGTAATTTCATGTAACTTGTTAACAAATTTACTCCATTCAGTTTGCCACTTATTACAGACACAGGACGCCAACGAGGCCTGAGATATGAAACAAGAGAATTGACAAGCACCGAATTCTGCATTAGGGCTCTCTTCGCGGTCTCGTCTGCTTTCTCGTTGCCAACAAGGGCAACATATCCAGGGATCCGACAGCACATAAAAATTGTGAACATTTAAAGACAGCATTCGACTATTAAACAGTATCGCTGTGAATATACACTTTATTGAAACAAGAAATGCCGATTACTGACCGGGGACATACACAAATTAGTATGGATGTTTTCCAGTTTACACGGAAACGATGCCAAAATGTGCCTTACCGATTAACGAAGATAGACAGTGTGCTGAATACTCATAAGCAAGCTTGATCAATCAGTAACCTCTATTTATAACTCCAACCAACCATGTCATATAACTCAAATGTCTCTGCAACTTCAGTAGCACGGAGCTACATCAGACTCAAACAATAACAAAGAAAGACTACAGGTACTAGTCACTAGTAGTGGATGGCATAACCCAGACACAAGTAAAACTGCTCTCTAAAGTCTTAAATAATTCAACTATCGAGTCGTTTGAAGCTGAAATACTGATTAAACGAATTATTTAAGAATTAAAGAGACCTAATTGCTCCGTTGGCGTTAGCATTAGCACTTGCTATCGACCTGGTATGTAGGTTAGTTGCTATCTCGCATTAACAACGTCTTTCCTGACTTCCAAACAGGCTCGGACACACGTTTAGTAGTAAAAGCCACGTATTTTATCACAAGAAGACTGAAAACTGAGTAACTGTATCAGTAAAATAAAGGCAGGCCTACCTCATGTTTCAGAGCTCCCCTGTGTTGTTGACGCACTTTACTGAATACAGTCAACACTGGGCCCACGACGTCACTTCCGCACTCCATGGCAACGACCGGCTTCAGTGTTTTGGGAAGCATTAAATCGCATCAAAGAAAACACCAAAGACAATTTGATACATACCGAATACAACTAGTACATACAAAATATATTAATACTTAGGCTACTAAAGACAATTAGTACATACAAAATATATTACTACATATCGAAATACATTAGTACATACCACATACATTAGTACAACGACAATTCACATCAAATACATTAATACATATAAAAGACAATTAATAAATACAAAGCACATTAGTATTTGATATGTATTAATTGTCTTTGATATGTACTTTTCCTGCAAATTTTCCGAATGAATGCTGGCAAGTTACTAAAATAGCTATTTAACTCTGCAACCTAAGTGACACACAAAAGCACAAAGTTCCTCTCTAAGTTAGCTAAGCTACTGTCTTACAGCTGCAGAAATAGGTGGCAACCATGAACTAGATGTAGGATGACATAATCCAGCCACAAATAAAAAACTACTAATGTCTGACATTGTTGAAAACAATCACACAGTTGTTTTGAAGATTGAAGCTCCATTTTCGTTTTTTACAACACTTGAGAAAAAAAACTACAAGGCTGATCAACTTTTAGTTATTCTATTAGAGAGACTAATCTAGTTATGCTTTATAATGTAATGCCACTTGTCAGACTTACCAGATAAACAAAGGCACATCAAAGGTCATGCATGGCACTGCGATAAATGAAGTCAGTACCGACAGGCGGCAATGAGGTGCTATGTGTATCAAATCATAATGTTGATAAGTGGAAGGCTTCTGGTTGTTTTATAACATATGTATAATATAGACCTATATATATATATATAAACAATTAATATTATATATGTAGCATGACTAACAGGGAGAGGGAAATAGAGTGTCAGAATAAAATATTTTGAAATATTTGCAGTGTCAGAATAAAATATCGGGATATTTTTGAGATTATAACCCTAAATTGGATGTTAGGTAAGTCTCAGTGTTATGGCCTATCTATCTTGATAGTGGTAGCGCGTTTTAACATTTCTGGCCAATCGGGTTATGGCTTTGAAGTATGTCCCACCGTCTCTAGCCTGTTTTTGGGGGCGGAGCCGGGGCAGAGTCCTCACGCTATTGGACAAGAGCGCTATCAGTCATTTTCCGCCCAATACTCGCACCGTATATCGGAGGTCGGCAGCATGGCCGCTCTGTTCAGGGGATCCCGGAGTCTTTTGGGAAAGTGGCAAAACCATGTCGTCTCCGTGCAGGGTACGGTATATAAAGCTTATTACAATTCTCTGTATTCCTCACTTAAATGTAGGGCATATGTGTATTTTGGACATCTGCTACAAACTGAGTTATAAGACATAGGTCATGTTTTAAATGAAATTGTAACTTGTAACATTAGACAGTTGTTTCCATGAGTTACTGCATGCCAGCGATACTGTGGCTCAGTAGTCAATAATATGGCTAACGTCTCTAGTCTGTCTGTGTCGGCTCTTTTACTGATTTGGCCATATGCTATCACTTCATCTCTCCTCTGTCAGAAATATCAGCTGCTGCAAAGGTTCATTGAGGCTATAGCAATATAAACCCCTGCAGAGAGACCATCAGTGTTCCTAGTATGAAAAGCGTAAACTGCACACTGTCTGGTGTAACCCTCTCATCCACTGAGTCCATATTCTTATCCACTGGGACTCTTGAGTCCATATTGTTTCCATATCTTTCACCTTGAGATTAACTGAAGGGCAGCACTGCTACACAAGCACTTGCATATGGGGAAGATGGTGACCTTTGATTAGGGATTTGCCCCCGCAATCAGAAGGTTGTGGGGTTGAATCCCAGGACTGCTAGTGGCCCCATAAGGTGCTGCTCCCTGCTTCACTTGGTGACTGGGTTAAATGCAGAGAAAGAATTTCACACTGTGTGCTGTGGTATGTTAGACATTTTGTCTCAATTAGAATTTTTGTCTCAGTCTCCAGGTCCATGGCCTCCAAAACCCAGGTGGGTTTTGTTGGCCTGGGAAACATGGGAACCCCAATGGCCAAGAACCTCATCAAGCACGGTTATCCTGTGATTGCCACCGACGTTTTTCCAGAGGCTTGTAAAGAGCTACAGGAACTGGGAGCTCAGGTGGGGATATAACTTCATACAGTCATAATTATTTCTTAATAGCACACAGTTGTATTGATGGCTCATTGTCATATTTTGAATCAGATGATATTCATAGTTTGCCATAAACTATGCCATAACCACCAGTCAGCCATAAAACCACCCACCTAACATTGTGAAGGTTACCCTTGTGTCACCACTCTGATCCTGTTGGGCATAGACTCCACAAGACCTCTGGAAGTGTGTTGTGATGTTTGCCCTAGAGACATTTACATCAGGTCCTTCAAATCCTGTAAGCTGCAAAGTGCAGCCTCTAAGAATCTGACAAGTTTGTCCAGCAGATCCCCCAGATGCTTGATGGGATTGAGATCATCAGTGCCAGGATTTAAGATCTCCCAGCCTCACACTGCATTTTTTTTTTCAAGAAAAGAAAAAAAAATAATTTCAAACATGGTGGAGGAGGAGAAAATCAAAATAATCTGTTAAATGAGCCCTTCACCTTGAATTATCTGCAAACTTAACAGTGCGTGCAACACTGAGACAATTAAAGTAATTTACCTGACCTGGTGTTTCAAGTGTTTATATTTTTCATTATGTGGTGATCCTCTGTTCTAGATTCTGGACAGCCCTGCTGATGTAGCTGACAAAGCAGACCGAATCATAACCATGCTGCCATCCAGTCCTAATGTTATTGAGGTGTACACCGGTCCTAATGGTATTCTCAAGTAAGAACCTAGATGGGCACCTAGATACTACTTGTTGTTTAAATGATGTCACAATACTATTAACATTAGGAATGCACCGAATATCCGGCCATGGAAAATTTTCAGCCAAAAATGGCAAAAAAATGCAAGTTCTGTTTAGTTTTTTTTTTATTTTTTATTATTATTATTTATTTTTTTATTTTTTTATCAATGTGACCGAAACAGTGATGATGCAATCAACAACCACAACCTGCGTGCGCCAGATTGGATTAGAGTCAACATGTCTGCAGTGTGGGCGCATTTCGATATATCTAAGAAATACAAGTGGAAAGCCGTAAAGCGTGCAATGCTGAAATTTCTAAAGGGGGTGCACTTTCTCTACGTCACCCACTCTGTCTGTGTTTTCCAGTGCAAGAAAGTTTTCCAGTGATTACGGTTAATATATGGGCTATGCTAGTCTTTGTTTTAATACACTATTTTTTTATGGGCCTACGGAGAATGTTGTTATATCTTCCAGCAGTTTTTAAAGCACTTGTTCTGAATGCACTTTGTTCAGAATATATAAATGCACTTGAAATCACTTATTTTATAAAAAGATATTTAATTGAATATATTTATAAGAAGATTTTTAATTGAGGATATTTAACAGCTAGCTTGCTTTTAGGCTATTCATGAGTGGGGCCAAGTAAAATATTTTATTTCCATTTTATTTTATATTGTTTGGATGCTAAATAAATATTTTCAGAGTTTTGTAACAGACTTATACTTTCAACCATTACTATTATTTTATGCAATTGCAATGCTTGACTTTAGTGAGGTAAGTACACACAGTCCCAGCCATTACGGCTACATTACAAAAAATTGGTAGAATAATTTGTTTTCAGTGTTTCCGTTTTCGGCTTCATCAATCATTTCGGTGCATCCCTGATTAACATTGAGAAAACCTAGTGTGGAATGTTAGTATTCTTTTAATTCAAATAATGTACCATACAAAGATATGCAACAGCTATAGCTTGAAGAAACAGAATGCACAGTTATAGAGAGGAAGTGGGAATGTTAATATATAACACACATGTCTGAAAACTAAAGCTTTGGCTTTGCTACCCAGGAAAGTAAAGAAAGGCTCATTACTGATTGACTCCAGCACCATTGATCCTGCTGTGTCCAAAGAGATGGCTGTTGCTGCAGAGAAAATGGGGGCAGTATTCATGGATGCACCAGTGTCTGGAGGTAAAAGTCTGTCCATTGTATTATAATATACAGGTACAGTTTACGTTTGTTTCATAAATGGAGTGACTGTTAGGGCAGCTGGTGGCCTAGTGGTTAGAGAGTTACCCCTGAGATAAGAAGGTCATGGGTTTGAATCACAGGATTGATTGCAGCACCACTGTGGTACCCTTGAGCAATGGTTCTGTTCACACTGTGTCCTGTGTTTTACTTTACTTTACACTTTACATGTTTCCACTCTACTAATTCATGAGCCACTTTCCTTTTCAATATGAGAAAATGCATGATTCAAGGTTGAGTCATCTGTTAATAACAAACAAGTTAAATGGGAGAACGAGAGAAGATCTGAGAACGAAAGAAGGACGGCAGGTTTTTTTTTTTTCCTCCTGATTGCATGGTGCAGAAAAAACTTTAGTCACAAGTACTGAAGTGCCAAATAAATCAGTTAACCTCAGGAGGCTGTATGTTAGGGATTTTTACCACAGTTGTTAGGCTCTTTGGTCATGATACATCTGCTATAAAACAGTGTTTTTCAAATAGGAGAACCTCTAGAAGGTCCAGTTTGTTCTACCTCTGTGTGCTACGAGTTAGGAACAAAAATCTGACATGCATGTAGCTCCTGGACGTGCTATTTGAGAACCACTGCTGTAAAGCTTTGCCTCAAGTAGCCTTTTACCCTTATAAAACACTGGCTGTAGTATAGCATCAATGTTCAATACTTTATTAATATTAATAAAAGTAGTAATTAAACCAACAATAATATAAAAATAATAAACATTATTATTCATTTCAATTTACAATTGCGTTGCCAAGTTGTGTGGTTGTTGAACAACACAGGTATATTTTACTTATGCTGGCACAGATTGAGGTGCCGGTGTGTCACACCAGCTATTCATTTGCAAAACAATTTGCATGAAAGAGGGCAAAAGTTGCAATTATAGTCAAAGCTGAAATGCAGCACACAGCTTTGAAACTGAGCTGTGAACTGAAAAAGCAATAATAAATAAAAACAGTTTATATAAAATAAGCTTGCTCTCAGTATGCAGGCTGTGGTTTTCACATGAAATCCAACATGCTCAAGAACAGAACAGTTTTTCCGGCAATTAATAAACACATTTCTTTGGGTTATAATATTGCATTTTGGGTCTGGCATTTGTGTAGGGTTATTCCTTTTCATTATTATGAAGCTTATGTGGTACTGAAGTAACTTATGACACAGTATGACTTGCATAAATGTCTCTCTCTCTCTGTGTCTCTCTCTCTGTCTCTCTCTACGTCTCTGTCTCTCTTTTCCCTCTTTGCCTCTTTTTTTTTCTTTCTTTCTTTCTTTCATTTTTAATGCAGAGTCATTGATCGACAGTTCTGGGGGGTGAATGAGCTTATTTAGTCTTTGGTGTTGATTGGTTGAGTTATGGTTAGTGCCAGTGTGCAGCATGTGTGACCTGATCCTGTGACCTGCTCATGGAGATTTAAACAAGTGCTAAGAACACACTAGAGCTCATGGGTTCTTTTTCTTGGTTTGACTTCCTGCTTTTGTACCGCTGAACTCTCAAGTGTACATTTGTTTCTGTTTCAGTAATGGTGAGTTTAAGAACTACTATAATATTCATCTTTATGTAGAGGTAAATGGACTCACCACAAACAGCATGAATATTCTTAGTCAACTTAGGAGCAGTTATTTCTTACACATTACCTTAACGCACATGGCCCTTCATTGCCCTTCATTGTGCATTTCCAAGTGCATTTTTTAGTCTTGTTTGTGTTTCCCAAAGATGCATTGTTCCTGTTGAACCCTAGCCAGTTGATGACTCTTTTATAATGTAGGCCATCCATCCCTCAATAAAAAAAACCTTGTTCACCTCACTTTAAACTCTCTAATCCCAACTCGGATTTGCTAGGCCTGCTCAGTTTTTGTACAAGCCACTTAATGTGGTAGGATATCAATTGCCTAATTTGCCTAATTGCATCATGCAATACACATGTCTGGAAGGATTGGCGCTCATACATTGTCTCCACTAATGTGCACAGTCTACAGCAGTTTAAGCCCATCCGTTAATGTTGAAGTTTGGAGTGTTTCAGCCTGCACTGCTTTTGGATTGGTGTGAAGTCTGAGACAGTCAGTATTTTTGGATTTATATAACAGTTAATGCTGAAGGCACAGTCTGGTTGGTTTGAGAAGCCTTGCGCCCGTGTGTCACAGTAACTGACATTCTGCTGAGCACTGGTCGCCAACTAATGACTTGCTATACACTACAGCTAACCAGTAGTAAGTTTCTGCGTCATATTAGCGTATGTGGTAACTAATTTGTTCCGATTCCGAGGAAGAGTTTAAATGCTGTCTTGCACCAAATTCCAAACCTGCCATTTCTTCAAAGCAAACTTTTCAGTTGGCAGCCATGATATCAAAAAAGCTAAACAAACTATACAAAATATATAAATTCAGTTTAACCAGCAAGATGAGCCATGAAATGTTTGCAGCATGACTGGAAGCAATAAGCTGAGCAATACAAATATTGACAAGTCTCTATCTGTAATGCAAATTTTAAGCAGGGAATACGGAACACAAAACATCTGCCCAGAGTCGTGGTCTCAAATACATCCTTGTTCTTTAAGTGACAGACATTATGCCATTACTTTTCACATGCAATGTAACACTTTACCATTTGATTTTATTATTTTACAGAGGTCCATAAAGCGAAAGAGATTTGACCTGTCTCAACTGCATAACGGAACCCACATTGACTTTTAATGGGGGTGGGGAAGGCATTGAAATTCATTTCCTTTTCAGAGTGTCTCCTTAAGTCTGAACACGTTCACACGCATACACCTATACCTTACGTACGCACAAACGTTTTTCATGGTTGCTTTCTGTTTGTTCTCCACCCCTCAGTCTAGTATGACTCACTTTCTTTGAGCTTCTCAGCCAGGTTTTATGATCCCATTCCAGCAGATTAATGAAGATTTATGCCATTTCTTCCCTTTCCCACTGCACTGGGATTAAGGCTGTCCAGCTCCCCACACTAAACTTGACTGGGGACAGGTCAGTGCTGAGGTGTATTTGAAACAACACTGTGCCAAGTGCTCCATTAGTATCTGTAGGCTGATTGACAGTGAGTCAAAAACTCCTCACCCAATGGGTTTAAACCTTTCAGCTCCTCTTTTAAGACTGTTGGGTAATTAACACAATGTATCATAATTCTGGGCTGTTAACAAAGGATGTCCATATATCTCCTCTTTTAATTTCATTTTTGGAGGTTGCTTTGGCCTTAGAGGTGTCAGACTTGTGCAGTGGCAGGTCTAGCCCACCGACATCAACACTGGAAGTCAGACCCATAGCAAATGCAAGAAGCTTGTAATATGCTACAATAGAATCAGTTATGGTCATTCCTAAACAGGAATTCACTCTCAATCCTTCTTTCATATAGGTTTGGCAGAGTACTTGAGGTAACCCTCTGAAGCAGCCGGGTTTTGTTATACTCACACAGCACCCACACCTGCTTTATGGCCAATATTCCCGTTTAATCAGGAAGTTGTTGCCCCTGTTTTTTGGGCACTTAAACAACAACGTGCTACTAGTTTCCTTTCCTTAAATTGTTCCCTCTCCTGACTAGACTGCGTCAGCATGGTTTGGCACAAGTGCCACTGTTACAACTTTTGGGTTTGCAAAATGGTCAAAAGAATTCCACAGAATAGTTTAGTCTCTGTACTTATCCACTCCGGTAGGTATTATTCTCAGCTCTGCCCTCACGCCTATGAACAGGCCATAATGAAAACGAGCCACAACAGAACCAAGGCTGACGTCACTCTTGCCCATGTCTGAAAGCAGATGGAGCTGCACTGTGGGAGTTCTAAAACTTTTCACTGCCTGTGTAATTAAAGTCCTGAGATAGAGCTGAAACACTAAGCCACATGCAAGCCCCATCATTCTTCCTTTATTTACTCATATTTTAATTATTGCTACCTATAGAACTGAACAGGTGATGTAATATGCACTGATGTCTAATGATTTGGATTATAGATCCTGTTCAAATGTATCATTGGAAACGAAGTACAGCAAACCCCCACTATCAACGGGGGTTACGTTCCTAGAGCACCCATGTGTAGTGAAAAACCACGTAGTGTTTTGGGAAAAATAAAATGCCTAAAAAGCCTATTTTTATAGTGTAAACCCTAAATATGCCCCAAATATGTTCAGAACACATTCATTTAATTTTAAACTCAGTTTTATACATTGCTCGAAAATATAACAAAAATATAAACGTGTATACCTACTGTACAGTTTACACTGAACTCCTGCAGTGCTAGAATGTAAATACCGATGTTACTGCTGTACAGACTGCGCTGTAATTCCTACACTGGTGTTTTCTTTGGTATGTGCTGTCGTTACCTTTTGTAGAAGTAGAGTAAATACAGCAATGATGGAATGTATGTGACTGGATCCATGTGTCTTGATAAAGCATAAAACTGGGGGATTACTGTAGATTACTGTAGATCATTGTTTTCCTCTTTAGTCTATTCTCAATGCTACATATAATTATTACTGTTCTGAATAGCGCTTTGAATATTTGGTGGTGTTTCTAAATGAGTATCTGAATGATTGTTCTAAAAACCCACTTCTGTTTACGCTTCAGATTTAACCACAATTTTGGTGTGTTTGATTGCTTGTTTAATAGTACATTTTAAAATGAAAATAATCCAGTTTTTCCACTTGCATATTGTTTTTTACAAAGATGCTTCTCTCAGCATTATGTTAAGCTGTAATTTAAAGTTCAGATAAGACATAACTCTCACTGGAATTTTGCTGGCCTAGATGGTAGTGATGAATGAAGAAGGAAAAAAATAAGCCCTCTTAAATCCATATAATATATTTTTGTCATTTGAGTAATTGCCATTTTCTCATGTTTTCATAATAGTTCCTCAGACATGTTTTAGTCCCGGTGTATCATTTACAAAATTCATGCTAATAGAAAGACAATATAGACCACATTACATCATTAAAATCTTACTTGTTCTTCTGTGGTGGACATATTGTGCAGTGCAATGCAGTATGTCCAGTTATCTTCAAAGCTGGCTAGAGAACACTAAACAGCAGCACTTGCAGTTCTCTGGGACCAGATTTGAGGAAAGTTTCCCATACATCAGATACCGCTTTTACATTCACTTGTCGATTCTCTGCAGGTGTT
Organism: Alestopetersius hilgendorfi; assembly: GCA_037577075.1. Taxonomy (NCBI): domain Eukaryota; kingdom Metazoa; phylum Chordata; class Actinopteri; order Characiformes; family Alestidae; genus Alestopetersius; species Alestopetersius hilgendorfi. The sequence continues at coordinate 12,211 of JBBIGB010076874.1, forward strand.
GGAGCTGCCACTTCTGGTAAGTTGACCTTTATGGTGGGTGGAGCAGAGGAGGAGTTCACAGCAGCCAAGGAGCTCTTGAGCTGCATGGGTGCCAATGTGATGTACTGTGGCCAGATTGGAACAGGGCAGGTATGGCTAAGATCCTAAATGTAGTGTTTTTTGTGTGCTTCATCAGATTCTCCTTTTCTAAACTTTCATTTCACATATTCTCTTTGTAGGCTGCAAAGATCTGCAACAACATGCTGTTGGCAATTGGAATGATTGGGACTGCCGAGACAATGAACTTGGGCATCAGGTATAGATAAAGTTACTGTTTGCTGAAGGAAGTAGGATGGTTAACCTGCAGAGGTTGGGGTGGAATTCCAATTTTTGCATGAATAAAGATTTAAAGATTACAATTCTAAGATATAGACAGAGTATTTCAGAGTGGTGTAATATGAAATTCTCCATTGTAGAGATACATACCAACACGGACATACTAAGCTTTCAGTTACTCTAAAAGCTACGTGTATACATAATCTTGTTAAGAGAATGGTGCCTGATACCTGAGACATTGTTTTATAATGCTGTTTCAGTACAGTTGCAGCAGTGAGGCACACGCACATGTTCAGGAAAAAATATTACCAAAAAAAGAATTTTCCTTGGTTAACATTACATACAAAACTCTGAAAATGCATGTAGGTTCACTGGTCATTTTGTATAGAAAACAAACTGGTTATTTTTGAGTTGACATCTTGATCCCTGGTTCCAGTAATCACACAACCTTAGTTGACATGTTTCTCTACAATGCATCATTCCATACAAACACACTTTGTATGGTTTTGTTTACAATTTTTCAATTACAGAGAAAAACAATCTACAATTTTTAGTTTTTTCATTCGTCCACTGCATATGCATATTGAAGTCTTTGGTTTTGGCTAATTTTGTATAACTATTTTTTATTATGGATTAATCATGTTTGAGTTAAAATGTCTTGAGATAATGTATCACTTGGAATCTGCATAAATTATTCTTGTAGACTTGGACTTGATCCTAAGCTGCTGACAAAGATCCTTAACATGAGCTCAGGCCGATGCTGGTCCAGTGACACTTATAACCCAGTGCCGGGTGTGATGGAGGGAGTTCCTTCAGGAAACAACTACCAGGGAGGGTTTGCAACTGCACTAATGACCAAGGTAGTTGGCCGTTCTGTTATTGCCGTCTTAAATAGTTTGCCATGGTCACTGAGGGTGCTGTTTTTAATTTTTTTTTTTCATAATTGATAAATCAGTGCATAATGAGTTCAATTAATGGGAAAAGGAAACCACCTTAATTGAAACTTGCTTAAAATCTTCCCCACTAACAGCAACTTTTACAGTGACCAAGTGCAGTTTGATTGAGGACATTTAGGTTTCTGAAGTATTAACGCAGGATTTAGTTTTAACCTTTACATATATTTACAGTGCCTTGCAAAAGTATTCATCCCCCTTGACATTCCTCTATTTTGTTACCTTACAACCCGGAATTTAAATGGATTTTCAATTTGATTTTAAGTGATGGACCTAGATAAAAACTACAGATTAGTGATGTTAAAAGGGGAAAAAAACTTGTTTTAAAAAATTCTGAAAAATGTAAAACTGAAAACTGGTTTGTGCAGATGTTTTCACACCTTTGCTTTAAAGCCACAACCACTACCTTCAAAAGCCACTTAATTAGTTGTGAGTAGGAATGCACCGATCAATCGGCCAGTGATCGGAAACAGCCGATTTGTGGCCTGATCGGTGATCGGCCGATCACTCACAAGTATTGCCGATTTCAAACCGATCTTGCGCATGCACTTTACTTGCAGGTATCGGAAAAATCGGTATCAGCCAATCCCGCTTACACAAAAATCGGTAATCGGAATCGGCCAAGAAAATTGCAAAAGGTGCATCCCTAGTTGTGAAAAGTACAGATCAGGTTTGGGTTATAAAAATAAAATCACAAACCCTGAACATCCCAAGGATCACTATTAAATCCATTATTAGAAAGCAGAAAGATTACAGCACCATAGCAAACCTGTCAATCAAGAGGCTAAAGACAACCCTGAAGAATCTAGGCGGCTCTACTGGAGAGCTGGGAGTATCTGTCCATAGGACCACTATACAACCCACACTGTACAGAACTGGGCCAAGAAAATAAGGCAGACCATTTGAAATTTGCCAAAAAGTGTATTGGAGACTCCCCAAACATGTGGAAGAAGATGCTGTGGTCAGATGAGAAGAAACTTTTTATGTCCGGCACAAACCTAACACCTCTCATCATGCTGACAACACCAACTGGGACTGGGATATTGTTTTGCTATGAAGAATGGGCAGAATACCAGCATCTAGATGTGCCAAGCTTTTGGAGATGTACACAAAAAGACTTGTTGCTGTAATCACTGCAAAAGGTGGCTGTACAAAGTATTGATTCTGGGAGGGAATGAATAGTTATGCACTGAGGCTTTTTTGTCAGGAGTATTTGTCTATTTTTGTATTATTCCCATTATTGATTTCAGCCTTACATGCAGTCATAAGGGTTTTGATTATTTTTGTTTCAAATAACATTTAACATGTTTACCACAGGACCTGGGGCTTGCACAGAACACTGCAACAAATACGAAGACTCCAGTGTTACTAGGGTCACTGGCTCATCAAATATATCGTATGATGTGTTCACGTGGCTATGCAGGCAAAGACTTCTCTTCGATCTTCCAGTTCCTGAGAGAGGAGGAGAGCCAGTAGAGGACACAATATCCATCCTTGCACACAGCCTTATCCTACACTGCCTGCCGCACCAGAACTTGGCAGGCATAACATCTTTACACTGTTTGTGCGTCGTTGAAATTCGTGTTCTTGAAGACTTGTCTGGTGAGGGAGTTACTAAAATGTGCAAATGTTTAAAATTAAAGTTAAAATGAAGTGTGCATCTTGTTTTTGGAATCATGCTGGGTGTTTATACCTGCTCAGTGCAAAATGGCACTCCAGTATTTGACAGTAGACATTGCAAAGCTAAGACAGTGGTTGTTTTGTTTTTGTTTGTTGTTTTTCAGATCGTCTTTTCTGTTGGCTGACATGTGGTTGTTGGAGCTGCTCTCAGGTTTCTTTTAATAGAACTGGCAGTGGTTACAAATGAGGAAGTGACACTTTTTTTTAGACTCCAATAAATAATTTCCACAGCCAGTATGCCACCACACACCTTAACCAAGCCTCTCATTTTCAGTCTTTTCTGAGCAATAGTGGTGCTCCATTTGTTTGTATTTTCAAGTGGTCTGTCTATAACATTTAGGTTATCAACTCTAACAGGTTTCTCTCTGCATTAGTATATACATGCCATATTTATGTACCTCTGACCAGTTAGAAATTAAAGACAACTTTGTTACAGCTCTCAAGTGGGAATCTGCTTTTCACCAGATGTGGCACTCAAATACTTGGCTAACATGCTCACACCAATGATCCAAATGATCTTGTTTTCTCGTGTTCCTACAGTTTGTTTTCAGAAGTTAGGAGAGGTTCCCGCTGTTTAAATGACATTCTGGTGTGTTGCGTTGTTCGAGTATAATCTGATCATAATGCTAGTTATGCTACAACATTTAAAAACACGAGTCCATTTGCAGCAGGCACCCTTATTCAGAGCTACTCTCAGTCTTTAGCTACAGGGACAGTCCCCCTGGAGCAACTGAGGTTTAAATATCTTAATCAAGGATGCAGAGGTAGAAAGTGGAATTTGAAACTGCAACTTTTTGGTCACTGGTTTTACAGGTAAGCGTTTTACCCACTAGGGTACTGCCATCCAGTCGGTATTGTGATTATACTGAGATACATTGCAATTATATTAAAGGGTATTATAATCTTCCTTGAATACCTTGCAAGTATTATTTTAAGGAATAGACATTGGTTGGTCATTTAAGAATAAATTATGAATTAAATTTCTGTGATTCCAGTAAAAAGAGTGATAATTAAAATGATATACAGTAATCCCCCGTTATTGGCGGGGTTACGTTAAACAAGTACCTGCGTATAATGAAAAACCACGTTGTTGTGATAATAAAAAAAAAGCCTTAAAATGCCTATTTTAATAGTGTAAACCCTAAATATGACCCCAAATGTGCTCCCAGAACCCTCTAATTTCATTTTAAACTCAGTTTAATACATGACCCTTAAAGAAAATGTAAAGATAAACCCGATGTTTAAATACGAAAATGTCACGAACGAGAGACAGAGAGAGAGACGATCCGTACGCTCCGGAAGAGTCAGGAACAAGCGAGATACAGAGAGAAAGGGGGTAAGAGAGAGCGACAGAGAGAGAGCGGTTTAACCGGTTTAATCCCAAATTTTTCCCTGCAAAATAAGTGCATGCTTTTTACTCCTTAGACATCCCTAACACAATATGTTGGAATTTTTTTATTTCTTGGTTAAGATAGTGAAAATGTAGGTTTTATGGGAAACTACATAGTCTAAATTTAAACAAATTCTTCAATTTGACCTATTTACATGGGTACATGGGTAGGGAACCCCCTAGACCAGCGTTTCTCAAACTTATTTGTCCTGAGGACCGGTCATGTCAGGTTTTGGAGCTGCAGGGCCCGGCACATTATCCAACCCACACC
>JBBIGB010079250.1:0-16760 GCA_037577075.1 Alestopetersius hilgendorfi
ACAAACACACACACACACACACACACACACACACACACACACACACACACACACACACACACACACACACACTCACTGCCGCAAACTGTACAAACAGTGACCAGAAAAAGGGGAAAGAATTCTCTTATTTTTCCATGGCTGTATGTCTCTGCCTGTATGTTTTTTCTTGTTGCTCATCCATAAGCATCCACATTGTATTGCTGTTGTTTTGGGGTTTCTTTGTATGTTCGCTGTAAATAAAGACTGTGTGTGTTTGCAATAACACACCTGGACCCACTAATTAGCTAATTAACAAGGTCTCCTAGCATTATAGTCTGTGTGGAAGCAGGGAATTAACTAAAACACGTAGAGCTGGGGTGCCAGTGTTTTGCTGGATGATAGGCAGGGGTAGTGGGCAACTTGAATCAGGAAATATCACTACATTTTACTATGCATTTCTCAAGTTTTAATGGCTGTGTATAAATATTTGCATTTCAAGTGCTCTTTATATGCTCAATATAAGCTAGAATTTGCACCTAATGTCCTGACATGCTTCTGTTCGAACATGCAAGTTAATATGTTGTTTGGTGGAATATTAAGTCATTAGTGGCAACCCCCCCCCCCCTCCCGTGCTAATGCTGTTATCACTACAAGCCTACAGCCTACAGTATCAGTATTACTCAGCACTAATGCTATGTGGGAGTTGCACAGGAAGGGAGGAAGTATTGCAAAAAATAACCTTATTAGCCTTTTTTTCCCACATTGAATCCTACACAGGTTGCAGTTTAGCATATTTACATACATTTTAGAGCTTTCCACATTCTCGTTATGAGAGTATTATTAAATCCCTCTCTCTCTTTCTCTCTCTCCAAAGAAATGTTTAGAAAACTGTACTTGATAAGATCGAAACTATACTTGATAACAATCTCATAATATTCCTAGAACACTCTCAAAATGACAAGTAAATAGATGTATTGCCTCCATTTAATTATCTTACAGAGTGGAGGTTTGAGACCTGATTGTAATTGCATTTCAAAGTTGCCTATAGCAGGAAGATACAGCAGAATCATTTGATCATTTTTAAACATCCATGATATTGTCAATATGAAAATAAAGGCTACTGGTTTTAGTGAAACTAGACACAGAGCCCACAGATCACTGAAGATTTACGAGAATGTGAGAGAGAATGATTTCAGCTACCTGTAGGTAGGCGGTGAGATTCTTGCACACTGTTCCTGAGTCTCTATTAATGGAGAGCTGAAACTGACTGAACGGCTGGTGAGTGTCCAGCAAGAGGGTCCTTCTGGCCATATTTATCTTCAGTTTATCCAACTGTATCTCTGTGTCCAGCACTGGAGAACATTACAAGAAGAATTGGAGAGAATTAGAACCACAAAGAACACTGGAACCAACAGCAAAGCTGAAGGTCTGAATTTGGTTGACTGTTAGAGGTTAACAGCTCTATCTTTGGTGTTCCCTGCACTATTCAAACTAAATTTTATACCTAAACAGTGAATTACATGTACGTTCAGTTTACATTCACTTTTGATTTCTGACTTTCGTTTGTTGCCAGAAACAAGGTCAAAATGAAAAGGATGGGTTTTCTCTCTATTTTCACCATTAATTCAAACCAGCATTCTTCTGATTCTCTTCATTCAGTGCCAGTGTTTTAGCTCTTGTGTCTTAAAGTTTGTTTATGAGTCTGCTGTGTGTTTTGCTCCGTTTTTGTTTCTCCGCATTCGTGTTTCTCCATGTTTTGTCCTCCATACCTGTGAAGTCACAGACTCTGTCTCCAATACACATTTTAAGGTAATGTGACTGTCCACAAAAACAGTCAATACTGGGCCCCAAAAATGAAATGATATAATAATAATAATAATAATAATAATAATAATAATAATAATAATAATAATAATAATACAACTCAAGTTCACATTATTGATCCTCTTAAGTTTTATTAGTATTATCAAGCTTCTGAAATCCCACTATTGACCTATTGTTTGTTGTTGCCAGATATAACTGCCTTTTTAGCTCCAACATTCTCAGAATTTAGCCACAGGGATGAGCAGATTAGAAACATTAGGTCTTGCTGTTGGAAGTTTTACACCATTCTCTGTGACACAATTTGCATTGTGTTGGCATGGCTGATTTGACAAGAATGAGATGAAACAAGCCATTAAAGGACAGAATGCTTTAATCTGAAGGGACCGCAGTATCTATACTGCATAAATCACAGCTGTTTTTGTAAAGGGTACAGCACTGTGGGTATTATAGCTCTGAATAACGCACTGTGTTTGTCACATCCTTACTGATGCTCTTCCATCAGCAGTCGGCGTCAGCAGCTTACTAATTACTGACACCTGTTCTTCATTTCCCCCCACGCTGCACACTCATCAGCACCACTACACATATATACCTCCCTCATCCCCCCATCCTCCTCACTTACAGCACTCACCTCTCTGTGCATTTCTCTGCCTTCCTATCTATTCTATTGGACATTATTTTGTGAAGACTTTCTTTCAGTGAACATGTAACTGACAAAGGGTTGTTAAAGCAATACAATTTGTTTCAGGGCATTAATAAGCTGTTAGGCTTCATAAGTTGAGGGAGTAATCCTAATGAGAAAATCCTGATCATTATTTTTAGACATCACTGAACTCTGAAGAGCAAATATGACTCGCCATCAACACTCCTCCTAAAGACCTATTATCCTCCAGAGCTTGGTTTCAACGCTAATCAACCATATCTGATCCTTCTTACCAGCATCCTCAGCTGAAACTCTGCTGGGCGTCTAGTTAGCAGCAAAGCTGATAAATGATGAAATGCTTACAGCAACTGAAAAGTGCAATTAACATATAAATGGATTACACATGGCATCCTTACCAATCTCCTCTGGTATTCTGTAGCCAGACACACTGATGCACATCATAATCGTAAAACTGAGAAAAGAGTAAAAACATTAAATTGCAATGGGGAGGAGGGAGAATATACATTATAGTGTGTAGTGTAACCATATCCATAACTATAGAGTAGCTATATCCATTTCCATTTTATAACGGTACATGTGTTTCTACATTTCCACTGTTACACTACACACATTTATGTAGTTGCACTGCACCTATTCTGGTGGTTGGTAGCAACACGCTAATGAGGAAACATGCACATTACTAGCAAACTGCTATTTTGGTAAAGACCCCTTGCTGTCTTAAGTAGGTTAATGGTGTGCTTCTGCAGCACCATTTCAGGCTGCATTGGTGTGAAATTTGTCCTGACGGTGTGAAATCGCTTAAAATGCACAGAAGCTGTCAAAACTGAGTTGGCAAATTTGTAACTTAATGTGAATGAGAACCATGTGAGAACCAATCAGTTCAGCATGGGCTGCGTTTGGAATCTGACAGCCTGAAACGTGTATATGACTAAAAGACGCATGGATGACCTTATTGTCTACATCAGTTTGAAAAGTTGTTTATGTGTAAAGTCAGCTTGGATAAGATAAACAGATCCTTATAGATCATCATCAACACATCATCAGATTCTGCAGTGCTGAACTCACATCTGTTTCCCTGCAGTGGTCTACTGTAAGAAGTCCAAATGTCACAGCAGAGTGCAGTTAATGTCAGGACGTGTTTTAATAAAACAATGATGTATGGGTGCTGCTCCTTACCAGGAGACCATAGTGCCATGTCCAACGCAAAATTTGTCGTCTGGGTTTAAAAAATCAGGAAAAAAGGATAGCTGGGCTTTGGTCCTCACTACTGCCTTTGCTCTGTAAATCAAACACACAGTTATAAAGTTGCAAAAGAGGCAGTACTGTATACATTTTCTCTATACATTGAGGCCATACCTGTATATGACCACTTTATCTGCTCCCCATGCACCAACAATGAGATCTGGAGGGAAATTAAGGTACATTAAGATAACAGGTAAATTGTATTAATTAAAAATGCTGGTTTATCACCAAAATGCTTTCAGAACAGTCACCTATGAGCAGTGGTAAAGCACTGCAAAAAAAAAAATCAGCTTGCCCTAGGGAGGTAGACATTTTTATAAATAAACAAACTTGTCTAATGGCAAGAGAAGAACGACATCTTGAAAGTGGGGAGCGTTCTGTCTAGAGGAAGCCCCCTACAAAGGTCAGGCTCTGTGTGAGAGTGAGTGAGACAAAGAGTGGCAGGATTTGCTCTCAGGAGCCCATGGCGTTGCGTGTCAGAAAGCATTGTCATGTCCGTCGCAGGCCCCAGAGCCATGGGCCAGGAGGTGAGCCTCCGTCTAATGCTGTGTTTTCCACCGGTGGCTTTGTCAGGCTGCTCAGACAACCCTCAACCACTCTCATGAGACAAAGAGAAGCAAGCTTTTAGCGGAAGCTGCACAGAGCTGTGATTTTAAATTTGTGCTCAAGCTCCAAAGCTTTTGTTGACCAGCTAGGTCCTTAGGTATTGGATTAAATGAAAGAAAATGGTGAATATGGTGCACTCAGGGGCTGCAACTGGACTGACTGGGGTAACAAGGTACAGTGGTGCCGCTGATGGCCGATGGCTCAGTAGTAATGGAAAATAAAGTTACACAATGTTCTTGTTTGTGCCAGACTGAGACAATAGGTTACCCACAACACCTCATGACACCTGTACTTGCAGAAAATACTTTTCTTTTAATGATGCAGACAACAAAAGACAAGAGTTAGTTGCCTCTCCAAATGCATGTCTTTTTAATACACAGAATGCATTTCCAAAAATGCAGCTTTTTATTCTTTAAAAGCATTTTTCTTTGTTTTCACTGAATACACACCTGGGTATCCATTGTCGTCTATGTCCGTTCCTCCTCTGATGCTGAATCCGAAAGCTGATGCTGGTTTTGGAGGCTGGAATGGGCTCTCAATGATCTGCGTATACTGTTGTTTCAAACCGTCACTCTGGCCCATGTAGATGAATACCCAGCCCCCTTCCCCAGAACCTGGAGCCCCCACAGCCACATCTGAAAACAAACAAACCAGATCAGTTGTTTGAAACTGTTTAGAGAAGCAGACAGAAGTACAACTTCAGACTTCAATACGCATGCTGTATTTAATTATCTGAGCATGAGTCCATAATTACACATAACAGCATGTCATACAGAGACAGAAACTACATAAACAAGTCAGTTTGAGATTCCTCAAAGGAAAAATCTTCCATTGTGCCAACACTGAGGTGCAAACAACGTAATCTAGAGAGGTTTGATATGAATTTATAAATTTATAGTCTGTTTAACTGTACTGCTAGCTTGTGCATTTAGGCTGTCTTGAGTGCTTATACTGTGAGGTGTTAGGCAAGTTTAATTGCAACTAGGTAGACAAAGGCTCATCTGGTATAAGTGAGGTCTGAGGTAATTAGGTGGCAAGTGGTGCTAGTGGCTTCTGCTCTCGCAGAATTGGTAAAAAGACATTTCTATTGAAAAAAAAAAATCCTTTCCCTTGACTTCTCTATGACTTATGATGTTCTTCTCTATGGCTCATGTATTGCTGGGTTAGGCATTGGCTAGTTATTATGTGACAGTTGTTGTATAGATGCTCTGACTGCAGTATCTTGGTTAAATAGTTGACTTTAATTTAAGCTGTTTTTCAGATAAGAAACAGTTGTGGACTTCTTAAGCACTGATGTATGTCGCTCTGGATAAGAGCGTCAGCCAAATGCTGTAAATGTAATGTAAATGTAAATGGATTTGAATGACCATTCTGAATGCCGTTGAAAGGAATGTTTTCAATAATCTCTTATAGTTATATTAGCCTGAAATCTCTAGCCGCTCTAGCGTATAACTGAAGAATCATATTTTGAACATGTGTCGTAAGAAACAGGCTGGAGAAAATAGGGAATGAATTTGATTTATTTGGCAAAATGTGCCTTTAAATTCATTAAAAGGCTATTTTATCTTCACCGCAGGCATACACTTGGTGATCTACTCACACTGGCAAAAACACAAGAGCAACTGAATCACCCTTGTTGCCGACATTACATTTACATTTGGAAGACTATTACTGACAGTGAGAAAAATGAGATCGTTTAAGACCTCACAGTCATCCAATGAGTCATGATAATGCGTCTAAAGAGGAAAAATGGCCCTCTGCACTGATAAATGAAACTCGGCCAAACAGCTCTTAGATTGAGAAAATGGCCATGCCATACAAGCCTGCCAAGTATCAGGTGCTTCTGCTCATAAATGTGTTACTCTTTAACATTGTCATAATTGTTGAACAATTATGTGCAAATCTATGGCCTCACAGCAGCCTAATTCAATAATAATAGCAAATGATGAAGTTCACCTTGATGTTTTAGCGTTTTCTTGATGTTTTATTCTGAACACAGAAATGTGACTGGTTGCACCTTTTACAAAGTAAAGTCAGTTAAAGCAATAAGTCAATTTCTTTTAGGATTTTAAAAAGTACTTTTAATTTTGGCCCATAAATCATTTGAGTGAATATTATCAATTAGGATCATAATCAGTTTTAATTCAAGCTTTTATTTGTGGCATCAATGCATGTTCACACTTGTTTTAATATATATGCGCTCTCCTCTGCTAATTTTAGCACTGGAGTCTGTTTCTTACAACACGATGCTCTGGATAAGAGCGTCAGCTAAATGCCATAAATGTAACTGTAAATGTGGAGTAGCAGGCTCTCACCACTGAAGCCATCATAGTCGATGTCTCCCAGAGGAGCGATGGTGCTGCCAAAGCGACCATAGATGTGAATTCCTGTTAGGGTTTGATCAGGCCTGAGGGAGATCCTGTAGTTTTCCTTCTGAAGATAAACGTACACCTGTCCCACCTCCTGTAGCTTTTGACTGGACAAATGTTCCATGAATAAAGGAGCTCCAACCAGGATATCATCCCATCTGAAGAGCAGAGCAGCACAGGGAAAAAACAGATAAGGGACCAGATGAATCCGACTAAAAAGTGTGTGTGAACTGGCCATTCTGTCATACGTGAACACACCACAGTACACAGATGAAAATTCTTCATCTGCATTTAACCCATTCACCAAGTGAAGCAGTGGGCAGCCAGGAATACAGCCCCCAGGGAGCAGTGTGTGGGGATGGGACCTTCCTCAAGGGAAACACAGAGGTGCCGCTAGCAGTCTTGAGATGCAAACCCACGACTTCCTGATTTCAAGGCGAACATCCACCAGCTGCCGCCTCAATTTGTACACACTTTGAAATGCCACTAAAAAGAAATTGGGAATTCGGTGGCAAGTGCAGATTCTAAACATAGTATTTGGCATTTAATGTTTCATGCTTTGAATGAGTCATGCTTATGCTTCCAGTCCATGTGTGGTGCTGATGGTATTCCATGCCATATTCAGAGTCAAACACCTGTGTTTTTTGTCATTTTTATTGGTCAGTATCAGAAAGAAAATTCAAATAACACCCTTACAAACTTATTCTAATTAATTTATGGCAAAATAAAGCATAAAGGGACACTTATCAGGTCAGTATGATTAGTGTTAATGGCATTAAATCATTACTTTTCACTTGCTTTGAGAAGTCTCATTTTACTCAGTTTTACTACATGGTTTTTAAACATTCACAAAACTAATGCATATTAACGGGGAATGAGATCTAAATGATTATTTTAAAAAGATTTACTGATTTTTTTTTTCAAACAATGATGGTTATTTACCTATAATTCACCCCATAATTCACCCAGCACATCATAAAATTTGTCAGAAAATATATTATTTGTAAAAAAGCATTTGAAACATTATGTGAGCATGTAAGAGTCTGTTTCCATACATTGTGATAATATTCAGGGACTTAGAATAAATCTGTTTCACTCATCCATGCCTCTTTGTAAGACTGAACTGCGGTATTCTGAGAGTAGAAAGTGTAACACTTTGCATAGTTTTAAGATCATTAGGATGAACTAGATATATTTCGGGAAAAAAAAATTGTGTTTACTCCATCGGTGGATTTAACTTTTTTTGTTGTTAAATTTGTGATACATTTTCTTGATATTTTATATTAGTTTTTTAGGTTTAAACTGTGACTGCTGACTTACCCATCACTGTTGATGTCAGTCACAGCAACACTGTGGCCAAAATAAGAAGCTACCTGTGGAAGACAGACAGAAGGACGGACAGACAGACAGTTAGATAGATATACAAATGGACAAGCAGACATAGGACAGATTGACAGTCAGGCAGACAGATTGACAGTCAGGCAGACAGACAGACAGACAGACAGATAGATAGATCTCCTCCTTCATAGGAAAAGCAAATTATGTGAAAAGTCAAAATGGACAAAAAAGTGAGATTTAAAGCTTGGTTTTGACAGTGGGTATTTGTTAATTTGCAGCAAGCCTTCACTATAGGACAGAAATAAAAAGAAGAGACAGTGTGACTGGAGGAGAACAAGGAACCCTGAGAGCTCTGATTTTCCTGGAAGCCTCTGCTTGAGTAGATGGCCAGACACCTTTTAATGAACAAGGGCAAGGCTGAGAGACGACTGAGGAAAAGTAAGGGCAATGGGAAGGTGTGGGTGGAGTTTTTGAAGTCAAAGCATCTGTATATAATCTTTAGGGGACTCTAAATAAAACTTGAGACTTTTAAGATTGTAAAGATTTTTCAGAATCTAACAAATAATGGATAGCATTTGATTATGAAATTAATAATTTTCTGAAACAGTCCTATTACAATCATATGTATGATGTGTGTGTGTGTGTGTGTGTGTGTGTGTGTGTGTGTGTGTGTGTGTGGGTGTGTGTGTACACACCTAGGGGCAAATTTGCATCACCAATTCACCTGACATACATATGTTTGGACAGTGGGAGGAACTGGCTGAAACCTACATAAGTTGAACATGCAAACATCCACACAGAACTGGCTGGGAATCTAACCCAGAAACTTGCCATTGGTAACTGTCATTAGTAAATAGATTATTAAAAGCATTATATTTGCAAGAATTACATCACTGTTGTTGCTCACCTGAAAGCCACTTAGAGACTTCATGATTCTGAGAGAAACTGTGCCTCCATTGAAGATTTTGACCTTAAAAAAGAAAACACTGCAAAATACAATAACTGCAACACGTACTGTGATATAGTACAAATCATCACTGTAAAGCAAATACACAGACTGTCTTGAAACTTGTGTTTCCTCAAATTGTAAGTCACTTTAGATAAAAGCAGCTACCAAATGAATGTAATGTAGAGAAGTGGTATAGGTGAGATGAAATGAAATGGTTTACATATGTAAGAGAAGACAACTGTCTGTGAACATGTTAATAATAATATAAAACTTACAGAACCAGCTGTGTTTAGGTCGTTTGGCACACCAGCCACATAATCTGCAATTACAAAGAAGTTGTATACCAGCAAACTGTATGTTGCACAGTTCATTAAACACAGCAGCCATAACACATCATGCAGAGATCCTTCTGTGGATGCTTTTCGTAAATAAATGAGCAAGCGCTAAACATTTTTAAAATAATTTTTGTGTTTTTTATTGTGGCAGTTCAAGATGATATCTGTCATATCCAAACTGTATCTGAACTGTATATATTATTTTAAGCACATATGGATAGGAGTAAAAACTGCCAAATGCACCAGTAAAAACGTAATGTGTCAGAATTATTCAGTCAATATTTTCAGTGTGAAGTCAGACAGGCGCACACTGTGGCATAGATATTATGATCAGCGTCAGTCAGCTACCACTGTTTCTTCAAAAACGCTCAGCATATGATACTAACTATCATGCAATATAGAACTAGCTTCATCACAAACACTGTATGTGTGGGAAAAACACTACAACATCCACATAAACTTATCTCTAAAGATTTTGACTTGTTGACCTGTGTTATAATTGCCACTGCCATATTCCTGCAGAAGCAACTAGGGATAAAGGTGAACGCGTACAGATTTATGAATTCATAGATGAAGAGGTATGAACATTTTCAACATATATTATGGCAGAATCAGCATACTTGTCTATGCAAAACTGTGTTGCAACATGTTGGAATGGGAAAACATCCACTCTTTTGTCAATATTGTCTAATTGAATGCACTGCCAAATGAATACACTGTTGCTGAAAAATAAACCTGAGAGTTTACTGGGGCACAGCACATAAATGCTCCCTAGTGAAAGGGGTCTTTCGTGGCCCCTTGCGAGGTCCCTGCGCTGAAGTATTTTTGTTGATGCCGGTCCTTACCCGGAAAACTGTCAGAATTGAACTTTCCTGTCGCCACAGAATAGCCTGGAGGAGATACATACAAGCTAAGTACATTTCAGTGTACAGGAAATTTACTTACATACACATGAGTGCTTTAGTAAACGCAGAAATGAAATATGCTGTTACTATTTTGGCTCAAAAGCTTCTGTTTCAGTAGTTTCTTACCCAGATAAATGTCATAGTGGTCAAACCTCTCATGCGACTTAGACTCTTCTACTAGATAGTGGACTGGAGGGAAGGTCCTGCCCTTGGCCATGATGTTTGGGAGGGGTGCAGTGATGATCTGACCTGAAACATAACCCAGTCCCCTTCAACCCAATGCACGCAAGTGCGTAGAAGCATAAATCTGAAACGAGACCATGAAGGTCAAGCTAAGATCCGAACTGAAGGCACAGGTCCAATATTTTGCTTTTGTTTTCCATTTTTTATTTTAGCATTTGGGGAAAATGGTCACTTTGTTTTTCTGAGACACTAGCAACTAAGTAAATACAAGTCTAGACATGTCTACAATCTGCAGCATTCGTAGTATGTGACTGATTAGCATTGACTCATTTTTGACACATTTTCTGGACTCAAAAAGAACAAAAAAAAATCCTGACCTGAAACACACTTGTAATGGTCAATTAACAGATTATGATTAGAGGCACATTTCTTTTGGCACCAGTATGGTTTGAATCAAGAAGTTTTCCATGATTTTTAAAGTAAAGGGAAATGATTATCCATGGTAATGACCATATTCATTTGTCACTGATGCAGCAGACAGATAGTAGATTTAAAAACACTGGAGGATTCATTTAATCCAAATAGCACAGAAAACCAACATTTATGTATGAAATGGAGCACTTACAGCAAATAATACACCACAGTTGAGTACACTGGTTTTAACAGTTTTTATTAGCAAGAATGAAGCTAAGCAGTCCTAAACTAATCTTTTGTCCATTGACCTGCTTCAGTATCTTCTTGAAACATAAAAAGCTTTTTTTACCTTGAAAAAAGTAGCCTCCAGGAGCACCTAGAAGCACTTTGCCATCCTACAGCAAGGAGCAGAAGAGGATGATTTGAAGGTTTCATGAAATGAGCCATACATGATTTCAGAGGATCTTCAGGAAGGAGAAGCTGGTGTTAACATGAGATTGTGGGTTTTGTACCTTTGTGATGTCGGAGCTAAAGCCTGCTTCACAATAGCGCCGGTCTTGAACTGAAATGGAAATAAAAATGTTTCAGAAAGTGCAATAGTTGGTAATCCTGTGTTAAAGAGGAATTCTGGCTATTTTTCAACTTATAATTCGGTACAATTAGGTTGTAATCCTAGCCACTCAGAGTAGTTTTCTGTGAAATGCTACAATAAAAAAACTTAAAAACATAATGTGTTTGAATCATTCAGAGTGGTGGTGACAGGAAAAGGTGCCTAAGGGGGCTCTAAAGCTGGTATCCAAAATACTTGAAACTGGTATACATAATAGTTGCAAATATGTTGCCTGAAGCCTGAAATGTTGGTCTAAAGGGTTTGGCCTAAAATGTAGATTAAAAATCCATTCATTGTGGAGAAGTACATGCAGGGTATTGTAAGGAACATATGACCAAAAATGATTTTGGGTACTTAATAAAATGGCTACATTTTCTTTTGTGATGCCTGGTTTCATTCACTGCCATTGAAAATAAATATTCTTTAGTGTGTTTCTGCATAGTGTACAACAAACTAACAAAATAACTGTGTCAGAATTCAGTCCAGAACGAGTCTTAAAAAATAAATGAAATTCCACTTAAGGGCACTTCTTTCGACGATATCTAGTGACACACAGTGACAAATGCAGTATATGATATTGTCTAATCTAAATGGTATGGGAGTGATAACATAGGTGATGACTGAGCATTGAAGGAAGTCATTTTTCACTGTACAATATCCTGAGCCACAGACAGCAGTCAGGCCTTACAGCCTTTGGTTTTGATGTAGAATTCGTCCACTTCAGTTCCCCTACAGGGGGCATAGTTAGCTATATCCCCAGTAAGTGTGTCCAGTAACTGGCAGTTCCCCACTGGCGTGTTCATGGCCTCATTCTTGCCCTTAATCACATTCCAGTGAAACAAAGGAGCACAGGCCTGAGGAAGAGGAACAACAGTGTTAATGCAATATATCTGCTTAAGTGGTCATAGACATAAGCTATGTTCGAAAAGTGCACTCGTTCAGTCGCTCACTCATTCACGACATAGTGCCCTACATAGTGAACGAATGCACTTTACATCAAATGCACGTCTCCTTGTGGGGTCCCTGTTTTGTCAACAAGCCACTCAGAGAGCAGAATGGGCTGTTCTAAAAAATTAACATTATTTGCAATTAACATTTTTAGATTTATTGTAAAAGGTTGAGTTCTTTTGCAAGAATGACACCCTTTTTATGCATGAAACAAAAGCCAGTTTAATTTCCACTCACCTTATACACTTATTTAGAGATGAGAGAGTGTGTTATTGACAGATAGAAGATTGCATACACAATGTCTAAAATCTACTTAATAACTCTCAAGAAAAATGACTCTTCATGACCTGATGCATGTGAAAAATTGGCTCAAACATGGACCAAGACCTAATATTGTGCCAGGACCTGTTGGACTAGGTTCAGATAGCAGACCTCTATTCCAAAGGTATAGTGGCTGTTTTATAGGAGGTGGATGCCACTTACCAAGATGTAACTGTTGTAGACCCTCACCGTGGCCCCCAACCATTGGTTAGATGTATGGGACCTGAGGAGCATGTCATTAAAAGTGATGTTTTCATCACCTGTGGAGAGGATGGTAAACATCACAAATGCATCTTTAGGCTAAAGGTACATTATACCTGCCTCAGGACAGTGCTGGGCTTAATTTAGACTTGTTTAGTAATGAGCTTTTACAAAAAAAAATTTTCTAAAAAGCTTACACTGACCTGTTTGGTCAAAGATCAGCCTTTGACATGACCCTTTGACTGATGTCCCGGAACAGAGGAAGACAGAGCCGCCCTGGGAACTTCCTATGCTATCTCTGGGCGCACCCACTACAATACTCACACTACAGACGAGAAATGACAGTTTGTTGCATAACACTGAGGCTTCTGGAAACCCTACTGTCACAGCTTTAAGAGTTTCACAAGACCTGCCTTGGGTGGTATATTAATTAGAGTTGTGTTAGAGAAAAATAATTCTACTAGCATATCTCTATAACACATCTAGCTGCTGCTCTTCCTTCTATTCCTTATCCTTAACGGTTGCTCTATAAATAAAACCTTACATGCCTACTGCCACTAAAAATACACTTTATTTATATAATGTACATTCTCTATGCTGCGGTTATTGATGGTTATTTTTTACTTTTTTTTTGCTGTCTGCCTCAGTCTGCATCTAGAATATAGGATATGTCACAATTCTGTCTTGCTGTCCAGTTCTGAAATATTGTATTTATTGCTCTTGTGTTTCACATGCAATCTTTCTGTTTTGCACTCTGTTTAGTCCTGTCTTGCCCATACTTATTTATCTAGTCGTGGTTTTAATTTTGTTCTTTGTTTTGCACCATGGTCCTGGAGTAATGTTGTTACCTTTCACTATGTACAATAGGACAATACAGCTGTCATGACAAATCAAGTCAAGTAGATTTTGTTGTCATTTCTACCATATACACAGTACATAGTAAGAATGAAACAATGTTCCTCCAGGACCATGGTACAACACAAGAGCAGAACAAAACAGAACACAAGTGCAAAACAGGACAGGACAGAACAAGAGCAACAATACCACTAAACGAGACAGGACAAGACAATGTGTAGTGCAAATAATGATCACCTAATTGACTTGAATTAACTTGCGTAGTATGTGTTGAATGTATCATTGATGCTGTAACATGAATTAAACACCCTGATATGTAAGGCAGCAGCAATGAAGGCAACAGCACTTTTTTTTACAAAATAATAAAGGGTCCAAGTCAGCCCACATCTTGTCCCATCTTTGTTAGCTAGATCAGACCCCCAAACAGTAACCATCGACTGTATTTACAGATATATGATACCCAGTATCATATAAACCTTGATTGCTTCTTACATTGTTCTAAATCATTAAGTTGTTCTGAATTTTCATAATTTCTCATTCCAGCTGTTTGAAACACAAGTCTAAAATTTCTGTCCAGACTACAGATTTGTCATTTGTGCAGTCTTATTTAGCATAGTTTTTTATATTTGTTTGACATCAACACAAAAAGAAACGTCAAGCTGAAATGTAAATGAATGTGAATATATTTTATTACATTACCATTTAAGTAATTCCGCAATTATTCAATATTTAAACTTTTAAAGTATGAAAGTACAAAATTTAAAGTATGCAATGCAAATCAACTGTATTAATGTGAAATAAAACAGTTAAACAAATAATATATTATAATTGTAACTCTTGAGGTTAAGGTATTAAAAGTTAGTGGTGCATTGCTGGAAAAAGTTGGAAATGGATACTGAAACTCAACTGTAAACTGACCTATTAATTATGTAATGAACTACATGCTTAGTAATGTAATAATGTAGTTACGCCCTGTGATAACCAGCTGGGATATTCCATGCAACCCTGGTTAAGCTAAACTGCTCAGATAATGAAGGGATGTGTAATAGTGTAATTATATTTTCCTATGTATGAAATGGAAATCAAATGAATTGACACTATAAACCTTGAGCCTTTTTGCAAAATAAAAAAAATGCATAATGAATGGCAAAAAATTTTTTTGTCACTGAATTACATTTAAAGAATAATTCTTTTCTCTGGGTTTGTAAACATCAGGGTTTATTCCAGCAACAATTACATAAATGCCTGATTCAAGTAGTTTTGATTTCATGGTATCAGCATTGCTATTACTAGTAAACGATTAGAGAGAATGTGAACTGAAACTTTCTGTGAACAAGAATGCCACTTACTTGTTGCTGTTTTCTTGGAAAAAGTCCACAGAGAACCCAAAGTAACTGCCTTCTGGACCAGAGTGTTCACTGTAGTTAATCAGATCCAGATTAAAGCTGCTGCTCTGATGTAAGAAGATGCTTAAAAACAGATTGAAGAAGAACAGGCAATTTTTCACTCCCTCCATCTTCTCTAGTGGGACTACAAATGGCATCCCTCACTCGTTCTCAGAAACTGCTGTTTCTGCTCATCACTGGACACTTGTGTTTGTTGTGTCGCAATCATTTGTCCGGTCTAATATCTGCAGCTTACTGATGATGAAATGAATGACTGCTGTGTGAGGTTCATACAGGAAAACGGCCTATCTTCAGTGCTTCACTCACTTTGCCTTGTGCGGTGGCTGAAATATGCTTCCTTCAGATAAAGCAAGAAAGACCCACCAGTATGTTCTTCTAAGGTCTTCTAGGTTATTTGGTAAGAACACAGGGCTATACAGTTCACAGTCTGTATATGCATTAGAGACTTTCAGAAATAAGACTATAGAGAATTAAAGACCATAACACATGGTTAAGCAAAACTAAAACGGTCACTGACATACATCTTTAGTAGATGTAATTAGGAAATTATTTTAACATGTTTTCTTATATTTGCTTAAGTTGCACTGAATCCACAAACCCAGTCTTGAATCTTATTTTTCAATTTGAAATTTGTCAAGGTATGAAAAAGGTCCAAATATGCACATTTGCCCTGGGAAAGTGTATGCAGTGTTTCTTAAATTCTTCTTAAAGAAGGCTAATAATGATACTGTTGCCTTCCATGAATGAAAGCCTTTAGTCACCATTACGCATTGTTTAATTGATGCACTGTGAAGTACTAACTTTCATTCATAGTTAGCAACATTAGCATTATTGACTTCCATTAAGATTACTTTAAGGTCCCATTGTAACAGTTGGCGGCTGCTAGAGGCCATCCGTCCTTTTCTGTTCTGTTCAGGTTCAGTTTGGGACTTATGATATGATAGCTGAGCACACTGGTCTGGTATTTGTTTACTTAATGTGTTCCAGCTGACCAGTGTGCTTAGAGAATGAGATGTTTTCCTGGATTGGTTTTGTATTTAATTTCTTTAGAGACTGACCACAGTTGTCGGTCCACTGTCATGCTACGTTCAGTTTGTGTATTCTCCTTTCTCTTTTGTTATACTCGAGAGTTTGAGTTTGGTTTTCTGTCACACGTGCATTTTGTTTTGACTTATAAATAAATATGATGAACATTACACACATTGTATTTATATTTTAAAAGATGCACTATTTGTACCAGGTGAAAAAAAGTGTCAACAATAATATATATTAAATATATGTAAAAAGTAAGTAAACTAACATAAAAAGTAGAATATTTTATTCATTTTGAAGTCCAACAAATGACTGACATTGCATGAACAAATATTTTCAAAAAAAAAAAAATCCAATGATACAAGAGAAAAGGTGATTGGGTGGAGAATTTTATTGTACTTTAATTTTAATGTAATACTGTGTGCTGGTGATACGGTCACTTAAAAGCAGACAAAACAGCATCATTTCTATAGCTTAGGCAAGTTACACTGGGTGACATATGCTCTCTCTGTCTCTCTCTCACACACACACACACACACACACACACACACACACACACACACACACACACACACACAC
>JBBIGB010079435.1:0-16756 GCA_037577075.1 Alestopetersius hilgendorfi
CACGTGGGGTCTTCGACAGGCTTCAGACGAAGCGCCAGCGCCCCGAAGAAAGGGTGGTTCAGCACCAGTTGACCACGCTGCTTGATGATCCGTTCGAGCATGGCCACACCTCACGAGGCAAGGAGGAAACTGAGCGCAGACGAATCGCCAAGTGCCGGTGCTGCCGGCGTGCTGAGCGCGCCGGTCATGTACACCGCCATCTGCGCCTCGATCTCCATCGCCTTCTCCGCCACCTTCTGGCGAAGATCGGCCGAATCCTTCAATTCGGCGCCCGTGTAGCAAGCCAGGTGATTGCGCGTCTCGTTCAGGATGTCCGTCAATGCCGGATCCTGTGTGAAGTTCAACGTCGGAAGCAGGTCACACAGTTCGCGCACCTTGTCGACAACGCCCAGCCGGACGTTGCGTCCCGCGTACAGACGGTTGGCGAAGTGCTGCACAGCGTCGTAGAGGCGGCCGACGATGTCTTCGTTGGCCGTCTTGACCGCGCTGAACACCCGCTCGTCCATATCCGCCTTGATGCCGTCCAGCACGTTGGCCGGCAAGTTGATGCCGAACTGGCTTGCGTCCGGAAACGGCAAGGGAGACAGGCGTATACCGAACTTGGTCGACAGCGCTTCGAGGGTCGGGTAGTCCGCCTCGGTATAGAGCCCGTTGAGAGCACCCTTGGCCTGCTCCTTCAACGCTGGGTATTCGGCGAGAAAGGCTGACGTGGCTTCACGGAACTCGTCTTGAAACTCGCGCAGCCGGTCAGCGACCTTTAGGTAAACAGCCGTGGGCAGCAAACGCACGCCAAGCTGGTCGTATTCGAGGGTGTGCGCATTGAAGAAGGCACGTGCTTGCGTGGCGATGCTGCACACGCTCTTGTAAGAAATGGCATCGTCGGTCAGGAGCTTCTTGTTGAAGCGCCCGATGTCTTTGGTGGCGTGGTTCTTTTCCACCTCTTCCGTGGCGCGGGTATCGAAGCGACGTGCGCGCCAAACGGAGATGCCAAGGGATGCGAGCATGACACGCTCGTGAACGTTGAGGATGTTCATGGAAATAGCCTCTTGAAATGAAAAGCGGCGAGCCAAAGCTCGCCGCATGGGATGTACTGCTTGAAAGGGAACCGGTTTACCGGCCGTCCATCGCGGCACCGATCCAGCCGGATTGCGCTGCAATGAAAGCCGGCACGGAAACGATAGACTCGTCACGGCGGATCGCGTCGCTGATCATCATCGTTGCGCAGTCACCGTCACCGCCCGCTTGCATGCGGTCGGCGTAGACGAGGACGCGATCGATGTTCGCGACCGTGGTTTGACTCGCAACTGCCGTCGCAATCCCGATGCGCGCCGAGGGCTCCTCCGGGATGGAGGCAGTGTCCGGCGCAAACAGAACGCTTGCCACAGAGGGGAGACTGCGAAAGGTCTCGCGAAACGCCTGGAACTCGGTCGCGGCACCAGCGCCGACAGCACCGGTGAACACGATTGCTTCCAAGCCAGCTGGCACCACGGGCATCTGCTTCCCAACCGCGCCCCAGCCTCGCGGCGACGGCAGGTTCTCGATATCACGCGTGCGCTCCTTCGCCACCAGCAGATCCGGCTTGAAGCGCAGGAACGCGATCAGTTCAGCGGGAAGCTGCGACTTCACAGCCCATGCCGCCCAGGCATCAACGTTTGGCACAAGCTCGACGATGGTCGCAAACCGCGACTTCACCGGATCGAGAATGCCAGACACGCCGGCGTTGTCGGTCCGGCGATTCGTCGCCGCCAAGAACGTCACATGCTCGGGAAGCTTGTGCTCGCCGATGCGGCGCGCGAGCAGCAGTTGCATCTTGGCGGCTTGAACCGCCTGAGACGCTTGACCGAGGTCGTCGAAGAACCAGACCAACGGCTCTTTCGCGTGTAACACCCTCTCCAGATCCCCGAACGGCAGGAACCTGGCGGATTGGCCATCCGCGCCGGGGAACGGCAGGCCCTTGGAGTCTGTCGGGTCCTCGACCACCGGATGCGAGATCAGCAGGTCGTAGCCGGCGCGCTCTGCAGCCGCGGCTGCGATGTCGGATTTCCCGACACCTGGCGCGCCAGTCACGAGCACGGGCAGGTGTGCCGGAATGTAGGCAGCCAACAGGGTCTCCAGTTGCGACGGGGAAACCTGATTGGTGAGGGGCGTAACTTGATCGGTAAGGGTATTGTCCATGGGGTATCACTTGACGAAAACCCACGGAATCCACGCCCACAGGGAGTAGACCCCTGTGGGATGGTTGAAGAAACGGCCGATGCTGCCGGCGTTGGATCGATGCGTCGGAGACGCGAGGAAAAACAGTGTTTGGGTTGGCTCAGGCCAGTCCGAACAGCGCTTTTCAGCAAGGAGAGGTTAGCAGGTTGCGCGGCGCGGCGCCACACGCGCAAGGGGGTAGAAACGGCCGCCCTGCCCCCGTGATGGAGGGGCAGGGACTGGCGCGTGAAAGAGATTGGCGTCAGGCGTACGCCGGCACACGCTCTGCCGGTGTACTCAAGCAAGCGCGTGCATAGTCCAGGGTGCCGTCCTTCACCTTCAGTGGCCTGCCCAGGTCGCGCTTCGGATCGACGAAGAGGTAGCTGACAGCATTGCCGCGCCGCGAAGGAACAATCTGCGAGAAGCCTTCCGCGATGCACAGGTCGACGTACTGCTTGCCGGTCATGACCTGCCCACCGCCGACGGAATAGCGTACCGACTCAGCAGTCTTCTTTGCCTGCTCCATGGCCTCAATGCGGCGCTTCTCCGCCTTGGCCTCGGCCGCATGCTGCTCCCACACGTCCTGCTCCTGCTGGGCGAACCCGCACATGCTGAAGATGGCGCGCCGGCGCGCTGCTCCCGTTACCGTCAGCAGGTTGACCCCGATGACTTCACGAATGGCGCGCTTGCTCGATTTGTTGTTGGGCTGGTCCAGAATCTCGAGCAGCCCAGCGACATTACGCTCCAACAACAGCGAGGCAATCATGTTGCCGTAGTGGTAGTTTCTGCAATTGCGTTGGCGCTCGGCCATCATCATCTGCAGCTCGAAACGGCGCTTCGAAAGGTTACCGTCCTCCCGCTCCTGCCGAAGCCGCGCCACCGTCTTCTCATACACGCTCTCGTTGACGCACTCCGTCACGCGCTTGGCCAACGGCGAAAGCGGCTCTGCGTCAGGCCCCTCTGCGAGCTGAAGTGTCGGCGCCGTGAGTGGGCCGAGGATCTTCGCGTCGTAGAACGCGTCGTCGATGTCGATATAGGAGCTACCGACCGGCAAGGCCCGAACGATGGCGAGCAGCTTCGACACGTTTTGCTCGGTCATCGCCATCTTCTCGCGTCTGAGCACATCACACAGGTCCCGCAGCGTCTCCGCCGGCAGCGCGCCGCGTAGCACTGGGAACTCAATGAGAGCGTTCAGCCATTCCAAGCCGTGAGGGATCGCCGTGCTCGTGTGACGGTAGAAGTTGAGGATGCAATCCTTGACGCGCTCGCCACGTTGTAGCGCGTAGGCGACGTGCCATTCATGCCCCTTGCACGCCCCTCCGCCCGGATAGGCGTGTGGCCCGCCTGTTCCGAAGCCAAACCGGCGAAGTAGCTCGTCCGTGATGAAGCGCTGCGGACTCTCGACTTGGAACTCCGAGAAAAGCGAGCCCTCCTTCAGGCGTTCAGGATCGATCAGGTATTCGCTCTCGTAGGCCAGCGCGCTTGCGGCAAGGACAGCTTCCCAGGATTCAAAGCTGACCTCGTAGGGCCGCAGCAGCTTGCCGTCCGGTTTCAGGATGATCCGCTCGACTTCGGTGATCACGTGCAAGAGGATCTCGTGCACCGTGCCGTCGGGACGCAGCCCGATTCGGCCGCGTGGCAGACCAACGACGGGGATTGGACCATTTTCGACGGTATGTACAGTGAACGAGTCCGCGGTGAATTTGCGCGGAATCGATTTGTCGGCGTTCAGGAGGGCCAAGACGCCGGCCATCTTTGTGCGGGTCTCGGTCTTCGTATGGTTGATGGTGATGATGTACATGAACGTTGCTCCAATAAGGACTGGGGCAACGCGCCCCACCGGGGCGATTGCCCCTGGTGGGATGGAAGGAATTGAAGGCCGCGCGTCAGTGCGACTTGCGGCGCCTCTTTGTCGCGGCAGCAGCGTCGACACGCATCGCGACGACTTGGCCGATCAGTTGCTCGTCGGCAATGCGCCAGATGGGGAACGTCGCATAGCCGCTGCGAATGACGCGCCCGGTATCAGCAAACGCGCCCGTGTGCAGCAGTGCTTGGCACATATCCTGCGGCACCAGCCCCGAAGAAAATGCAAACTCGTCGTCTGCGAGCGGAGCGTGCCGGATGTTGGTGGACAACGAGGCATAGCGCAGACCGTCGTCCGCCGCGTGCAGATGAACTGCGACGTGCATATCCGTGTAGAGCTGCACGGCGATCGTCACGCCCGCTGGGAATGATGCCAAGCCGGCACCGACGACTTGATGGCCCATGGAGAACTCCTTGTTGTACGCGGAGTGCCCCATCGGGGACGCACCCCGCGTGGGTTGTTGGATGAAATGGTGATGCGGCGGCGTCAATGACTGACGACCATCCTGCGACTTGAGGTGGAGATTTAATCGTCAGCCTGGTGCCAATTGCTCTCGCGCTCCTTTGCGACTGCAACAGCCTCTTCAAGCGTCGGCACGGCTTCACCGTAATGCACGTCGCAATCTCCGCCTTGGTACGAGACTTCCAGCCCCGGGAGGTAGCCTGCTGGCGACTGCGCAACGCTCGCTCGTGTTTCGCGCAGACCGTCAAAGTCCATTCGCCACCTGCCAAACCAAACGGTCGGTGGGTGACGCTCGGCGTATTCGTCATCTTCCTTTCCCTGCCGGCGGCCATCGCGAAAGTGCATCTCAAGCGAGCCGCCATCGGCTACAAAGACCGGAATGCGGTCGCTATCGATGGCCTGCATTCCTGCAAGTTCTGCCGCCCATTCGGCACGCTCCTGCAGCTCCCGGCTGCCGATCGGGTCAACCGACGACAAGACGCGCGAGAGCGACATGAGAACGCTTGCCCCGAGGGGGTCAAGCTTACAGTTGTATGCCAACGCCTGGCATTCGGGTGAACGGATTGAAATCATGGTTGAGCCTCCTTAAGAGGGCTTTTGCCGCTTCGGCCAAAGCCGAAACGGCAAAAAAAACGCACCCACGAATGGGTGCGTCATTTGGTGTGGCTGGCTGGGCCAGCGTCGAGCAATCGCTAGTCGTTGTTGAGCTGACGACCACGTCGGTCGGCCCACAGCAGATATGCCGCGATCAATGTCGTGACGACAGCGGCGAACATTCCGAGCGTCATGGTCAGTCTCCTTTGGACAAAACAGCGCCTACTACAAATAGTACAACAGTGACGGCGATCAACGTAGCGACATCGGACACGGCACCCAGCGTCCAAGCGCGACTGCCACTGAAATAGCTGGCAGCACCGATCAGCGCCGCGGCCGACAGCGTATGAGCGAAACGACCGTACTGCTGGCGCTGATCGCGCGTTGGCGCGAGAAGTGCGCTTCGCACCACGCTCCACAACGACTTGCGCGCCCGGCCCTTGCGGTTCAAGCGAAACGTCGCCGCTTCGACGTGCACGAGCGGCATTTCGTAGCCATCCTCGGCAGCAACGAGGACGTACGCCTCGCCTGCGGCCTTGGCCGACTCGATCTGCTGCACCAACCGGTTGGGCAACACGACAACATCGGTGTCAGCCTGGATGGCTGCCCTTCCAGATGTCTCGTCCCCGCTGGTCGAGCGCAGAATGACCTTGATGAGTTTGGACATGGCGGCCTCGCTTTAGCCACGGCGGCCGGCAACGAATCGCAGGTTGGCCAGAAGCTGGCTGTAACCTTCCGGCGATGCCAGCGACTCCAGGCAGACGGCGTTGTTGCGGCCGCCGCCAAGATCGTGACGGCCGGCGCAGGTGCGATAGCGGACCAACACCTTCGGGTCCGCCGGCGCGTGCGAGATTTCGAAGTACAGCGCGTCGGTGTGCAGCGCGAAGACGTCGACCAGGCGGCGACGCTGGCGACGCGTGCGGATCGAATATTCCCGTTGACGCAGCGCCAGGTCATTGGCGACGCGACGCAGAACGCGTGAAGCATCACGTTGCAGGATTGCGCCGGCGGCCGTGTTCGACGGGCAGCGGCTTCGGGTAAAGGATTGAGGAATCTTCATCGTTGGTGTCCTATGAAAGAGTGCGGTACACCAACCCCAGCGGGACGGTGTCCCGCGATGGGTATGGTCTGGGCATGCCAGACAAAGCTCGATGCGTCGGTGACGCGATCAAAAGCGCTTGCCCAACTGTTGGCAGTTGGGCAAGCCCTCTCGGGCTTGCTATGGGATGGAGCGCCGCGGACTAGCGCTGGAGCTGCGGCAGCGGAACACGCGCGGTGACGCGCAACAGCCCCTTGCGTTCGGGCAGAGGTTTCTCCGGGTGTGCGTCATCGAAGAACACCACCACTCGGTGATCCTGATCGACATACCCGAAGCGAAAGCCCGGGACGCAGCTGGAACCCGAGAGAGCGTCGCTCGCCTCGCCGGGATTTGGGTACTTCGAGGAAGTGCAGCGGATGAGATTTTGTTCGCTCATGATGGGTCGGCTAGACGGGCAGTACTGCCGCCTCGCGTTGCAAGAATTGTTGGCCCGCCTCCCGGATCAACTCCGTCGTGATGCCCTGCATGTAGCTGGGAATCAGGAACGGAACGATCGAGGGATGCGAACTGAATTCGAAGAAGAAGACGGTGGAACAGCGGCCACGCGTCAGGTGGCTGAAGACTTCCAGCGTCCGGTGATCCCGACGATAGACAGCCAGATCGTCTGTGGTTGGGGTGGCCATTGAGTGGAGGGGGAGCAGCGTTGGCAGCGCCAACAGGGCGGTGACCGCCTTGCGGCGGCCACCAAGAGGATCAGCGGGTCAGGCGAAAGCCCGCCGCGCTGGAGATCATGTACAGACGCTCCCGAGCCACAAACTGCTGCGTGGCATCCTGGGTAACGACCAACGTTCGCCCAGCATCCGTGCGAACGATGACTTCTACGCCCGGGCGCTTGTTCAGCACCTGGGAGACTTGCTGCGTGATCACACCGCCCACGGCGCCGGAGACTGCGCCGGCGACATAGCGGCCATTGCCGTTACCGATGGAACGGCCACCGAGGAATGCGCTGATGCCTGCCCCGATGAGACCGGGCATGCCGCTTGATGCGGACATGTAGCCATCGTCACCAGTGATCGTGACATTGCGAACGCGAACAACAGTGACCTGCTCGGCATCACCGCGGCGCATGACTTCCATGCCGCGGTAGACGTCGGGCGAGCTCTATTGAAGAGCGCATCCAGATGCTAGAACGCAGAAGGCGACGAGAGCAGCGGAGAAAAAGGACTTGAACATGATGGGCCTCGAAAAAAACGGGCCCATCACACCTACGGGCGTGAGGGCCCGTAAGGGGGGGAGAAGAGATACCAGCCAAAGACTGGTGTGAATCGATGCGCCTAAGACGCGGAAAGCAAGGGCATCGTAGCAGCTTGCTTTGGCGCCGGAAAGGGGCCGTCGACACGCATTTTGAAAAACTCGCAGCATCCCCGAAAAGGCACCGGCCGGCTACCCCCTTTCGGGTCCGACTGTTGCCTTCACAGCGGCAACGATCAGATCAGGCGTCCGAGGCTTTCCCTCTATCGCTCTTGATTCGGGTCCTGTCGAAGCCCTTTCAACGGCTCCATGCCGAAGGCATGGAGAAGCGATCCGTCCACGGCCAAAGCGAGTGGAGTGAGTCCGTACAGCACTGCGACACACGCGATGGCTGCGCACGCGGTCTCGACGTACCTGCCATCATCCAGCAGCGGCAGGATGGTCCGCATCCCGATAATCGCGAAGCCACCAGCCCCGCATATCGCGGCGCCGAGTGCGATCAGCTTGCAGAACAAGCGCACGAACCACTCGCCGAGCTGCATTTCAACGTGCTCACGCATTATCCGTTCTTCCGATCAACCTTCCGCCTTACCGTCTGCCACCATCCAGGCCATGGCAACCAGCAAAGCGATCAGCGTTGAAACCCACCAGTACGAACTAAACGAATAGCGATCAACCTGCATCCACAAAAGACTACCAACCGCATCAACTAACCCCGGCAGCGCATATTTTGCATTCATCGTCGTTGTCCTATTTCGTCAGCCCGCGCGGTGCCGGCGTCTTTCCTTCGCACTTATCACTGGTCCTGTAGGCCGCCACCTTGCGAATGTGCTTGCTCCCGCTGGGGCGATGCCCGGTCTGGTGAGGCAACGGCTCTGTCGGGAAAGGAAGCACTTCGCGGCAATGCTTGCAGCTATAGCCGTTGCCGTGTTCACACAGCGGCGAGAGTGGTTCGTCCCAGTGTGGCGGCCGGCGACTCGGCATGTTTCTTTCTACCGCCCAATGAGAAGGTCACGCAGATGCTGTTCCTGCTCTTGCCGGTCGAGCACGGACTGCGGAAAGTTCTCTTTCAGCCCCAGCCAGATCCGGCCAAGGTCGTCTGCGTAGGAATGGAGTCCTTCGGAACGAACCTGTTCAATGAACATCATCAGGTCCATCATCGACTTTCCAACCTTGGGGCCCTGCGCGACCAGCACCTTGCCTGCCTTCATCGCCTGCACCGCAGACGCCCAGTCCGCACACCCTGCCCGGCGCGCAAATGCATCGCACGGATGCACGATCTTGGCGCCTGGCCCGAACATCGCTTCAACCAAGTCGGTCGGCTTCGACAAATCCACTTTGAACGGTGCTGCGACAGGCTGGCTGGCCAGGTGCCCCAGCAGGTGCTGCGGATCGGTACTGTTGTTCGCAATTGACATGGTCTGTTTCCTTCTACCGGCGCAGCCGGCGTTTTTCCTATCCCGGTATGACGAACGATGCGACTGCCGCCGCAATGCACAGGGCGATCACGCCCAATGAAACCGATCGATTGAATGGTGCAATCACCCCCAGGCTGAAAGCCGACATGAAGAGCACTCCGATGAGTGCCAATCCGATTTGGCCAAGTAGTGTTGTTGGCATAGCCTGCGCCCTTGTTTTATTCACCCTTTCCTTCTACCTGCGTAGCCGACGCGCGAAGCGCACACACGCCGAAAGAAGTTCCTAGCCGGTCTACGTAGTCGCAAACTGTTGGCAGTGTTAGTTTGATTCGCCTTTCACAAGGCGCAGAAGGCGCGCTCGCTCGGTTTCGCGCGGCCCACTAGCAGCGGGCACGCCATATCCAACCGGCGCGGCCTTGGCCCACATGCCCATCAGCCGCTCCCGATCAGCGAGCATGATCGCCCCACGCTCTTTCACCGCATCACGAACGGCTGCGCGGTACACGGGTGAGCCCGCCGTATAGCCGTCCGCCAGGATGCGGTACGTCACGGCATCAACTTCGCGGCGTTGCTCTGCGGGATTCGAGATGACGCCAAATAGCACCAGCACCGCATTCAGTGCGATCGCCACGGCGGCGCATTGCACCATGAGGGCGAGAATCCGCCACCTGAGTGGCTTTTTGGGCTTGGGTTCGGGGTTCATTGTGTGCACCAGACATTCCGAATGGTCGTTCGTACGCTCTCACAACGCAGACGCGCGACTTCGCACGGCAAAGGCCGTGGGCGCACTGGTGGCACGCCCACGACCTCAACTCGACACGGCGCCGCCATCACCGGGAGCTTAAGCACGGCGAGGCTCATCTGCTCGCTTGCGAGGACCGCGCCAGACCTGGAAGACACCCACCGCCCCCAAGCCTGTGGCCACGACAAGAGCCGCAAACATCGACCGCTGCAGCACGCGAATGGTGCTCTCGGCACCGGCGATCGCTCGATAGACCTCCTCCGCGATCGGGCCCGGCGTGCTGGCAAGCAGCGTATTGAAGAGCACCAGCTCCAGTTCGTGCGTGGCCGAAACCAGTTGATCCGCCAACACGAGCGCAACGCTTGGAGCTGACATCAGGGCCGTCAGTAACAGTCGGCCCAATCCCCGCTTCGCGCGCTGACGCAGAAAAGGCGCCCCGGCACCACGCCAATGCTCCGTCCCGATGTTATGTCTCCCCGCGTTCATCGCGCTGGCTTAGGGGGCCGGGAGGGCTTCGGGCTTGACCGCTGACTCGCCATTCAAGGGCAGACCACTTCCCTTGTGCATGCCATCGCGAATCAGATTGGCCAGCAGCACTTCCACGAGAGTACCGCCACCACTACCGCTGCCGCCGGTTGCAACGACATCCGGCACCAGCTTCATCCCGGAGCCGGCAAGCGCCTCCGCGACCTGGACGACGGCGTAGTTGCCGCTCTCCATCGAGTCGATCTTCTGCTTGATGACGCTGGCCTCCGCGGTACCGATGGCCTCGACCTTCGCGGCCTCCGCTTCACCCACCAGCCTGACCACCTTGGCGTCCGCTTCCGCGTTGATCGTCTTAGCTTGCGCTTCACCCTCGGCCTGCTTCACCGCCGCCCGAGCGTTGAACTCCGAGATGGACACCTGACGCTCTGCGTCGACCACCTTCGCCTGGGTATTGGCCAGGGCCGTCGCTTGCTCCAGCTCCTGACGGACGGCTTGGGCTTGCTTCTGGGTTTCGAACGTGACTCTCTCCTGCTCGGCCTGCTTCCGGTCGGTCAGGGTCTGCATCAGCTGCTCGGGTGGCACGATGTCGCCGATCAGCGTGTCAACCGCGCCGACGTTGTACTCAGCCAGCGCGTCACCGATGGCCTTTCGGGCGTCGTCCTGACGCTTCGACCGCTCACGCAGGAAGTCGATGATGTCGGAGGCCTGGGCGCTGTTACGGAAGTAGTTGCCAATGGTCGGTTCAAGGACCTGCGTCACCAGCGCGGACATATCACCGAATCGGGCAATGACCTTCGGAGCATCGTTGCGCGGAATGTGGATGATCTGGCTGACATCGAGGTTGAACTTGAAGCCATCTGCCGAGCGTACCGTGATGGTCGACAGATTGGCGTCGAGCTTGTGGGCCTCCGATTTCCCTGCCGCCCAGTTCAGCACGACGTTTGCGGTCGGCACATTGCGGATCTTGTGGGTGTAGGGATTGATCGGATACTTGCCCGGATCGAGCGGCTCGGCCCATACTCCCTTCTCACCACGCGAGACGAGGTTGGCATGCTTGAAGGAATCGCCGGAAACGTCCCGTCCCTCGTTGCCGACATAGGCGATCACCACGCCGACGTGGGCAATCGGTACCTCGGTCATATCGACGACGTCAACGGTGGCGAAGCGCGGGTTGATGAAGTAGCGGCCGGCGAGGAGCACCTGTTCCTGCAAACCCTTGCAGCCCCCGTTCTGGATGAACGCCTGCGGATTCTGGAACATGTTGTGGTCAGGCACTTCCGGGCCAGCGATTTCGCCCCGCCCCAAGGGCTTGCCTTCGCGCGTAGTCACGATGCCGACTTTGTTGTCGGGAATGTCCACCACTTCGGCCACATTGACATCGAAGAGTACCGGGTTGATGCGATAGGAACCCGGGGCGATGATGCCACTCTGCGGCCCACGCTCACCACCGTTTTCCAGGAACGAAGCGCCATCCTGGTAGGAGTCACACACTACCTGCTTGGCGATTACGCGGCCCGCCGGCAACGGTGAGCCGTCACGGGCTTCCACGACGCCGATCTGGCTGGGCGGGATCGTGATGGTATCCGCGAGCGTGACCTTGAACAGCAGGGGATTGACCCGATACGTGCCCGGCGGAATTACATCGATCTGCGGGCCACGTTGGCCATCTCCCTCGAGGAACTGCCGCGCGTCCTGAAACATGTCGCAGTTGATGCGTTTCGCAAGAATGCGGCCGCTCGGCAGAGGATGGCCGTCACAGGCTTCGACGACCCCAACCTTCCCCACCGGGATCGTCACGAACTTCTTCAGCTCAACTGCGTACTGCCACGGCCAGAGCGCCCAATGGAGGCCCGGGGCGAGCGTGTCCGCCTGGTAACCAGCTTCGCCGGTCAGCGCCAAGATGCGCCCGTCGGGGAGACTGCGGTTTGAGCCGAAGAGAACGAATTTCTTCGTCACGACGCCAATGCTGTCATCGGGGACGATGATGACGCCAAACAGCCAGAGCACTTGGCGGTAGGCTGCTGCGATACTGATCACTGCGATTGCACCCACAATCTGCCAAATATGACCGAGGAGGTAATCCATAGAGAAATCCAGGTTCTTGTGTGTTCTGCACTGCCAGGAACATGTTCCTGGTCAGGAGTTGCAAACCCTTTGGGGGCAACGGCGTTGTGCGCGCAAACCTTGGCACCGCCGCAACACGATTATGTCTGTCGCGCAGAACAGAATGATCGACAAGAGCCCTGTTTTTTCTGCCGCCTTTCTTCGGATTCAATGGCTGGCATCGGGTATGGGCTTGGCCGGCCCACTATCCGAACACTGGCACTGCGAGCACTTCACCGAGGACGCGTCCGGCAGTAGCTGCTCCCCCCAGGCGGCAGGAAGAAGCTCGGTGCGTTCTCGCTCTTCGCCTCTTCGATCATCTCGCGTCCCCGCTTGCTCAAGATTTCGAACGTGTCAGGAGTAGCGCCCGAGACTGTCATCTGTCGAGATAGCCAGCGCTTCGAGCCCCATGGCAGCTGCAGCAGCATCCGAGGCTCTCTGATCCGGAGCGTCATCGCCCCAGTTCCCGGACGTCCCAGCGCCCGAGAATTGTCCATGTGAATCAGTCGGCATGCCATGATGATACGAGTTGAGCGCACTGAGTAGCAGCGTTCTCAGGCTGGTCGGAACATCTGTCGCCATGTACAGCCAGAGATCAAAATCATCGCTGTCGCTGGACAGCTTGTCGCTTCCGACGAACTGCTGTCTGGAAGGCATTGAACTGGTCTGCTGACGACGAGAATTCAATGCTGTCCTCTCGCGAGCAACATCGGCAATCTTCCTGATCTGTGCCTCTGCCTGGGCGGGCAACGGCACCTTCTTGGCTTTCACCTGCCCAAGCAGGGCGAGCAGATCCGCGCTCTGCTCGGCGGAAGCCGTGGACTGGGCAATGTGCGCATCCAGCTCCGCGTTGGTGCGCTCTATCTCGGCGTCAATGCGAGGCAACCCATGCCCGCACCGGGAATGAGTTCCCGGTGGGATGAAAGCCAAGATGCCCCGAAGAACGTGGCAAGGCCTGTTGGTAGCACCGTGTGGCGCGGAATCGATGCGCGAGAAGCGCGAGATAAGAAGGCAGGATATTCGATGCAAAGGAACACGCACCAGAGGCACGTTCTGCGCACTCCTAGGCAACCTCGCGCAGCGGCTGCAGCACAACATCCCGGTCGACTCTCAATGCCGCTCAGAAAGAAAAAAGGCCATCCTTCGGAGGATGGCCATGTTCAATCAAGCAGCAATTCGCGGCGGCTTCTGCGCCTTGCGCATACTCGGCACGTACCCGAATCGCGCCCATGCCTCCGGGTCTACCGGGAGCGGACTCGTGCGCCCCGCTTCGAGATTTACAAACACACCGCTGTACTGCAGCGTCCCGGTGCGGAACAATGTCCAAAGCAAATTGAAGGCTTGCACTGCAATCGCCTGGTTGATGACCAGCGACTGCTTGCGCAGCGCATCCTCCATCGAACAAGACGGCGCCGTGTCCTTTGCATCGCGCTTCGGATCAATCAGCTCAGGAAACAGGTCGCCGACGTGAGGTAGGCGATGTTCAGCCCGGCCGCGAACTTGGCCAAGGATGACTTGACCACGATCGGTCTCATTGCCGCAATCGAGATAGTAGCCGCCCGTGCCGCGTTGCATGGCCTTGAGGATGGCCTTTCGCGCCGCCCTCGTATCCACACATCCAACGACCAAATCACAGCAGAACCGATCATTGGCATTGATACGCTGCACTTCCGCCTGCCAGTTGGTGCCCATGAGCACATTCAACCGATTGACCAGAAGAGCAGCCTTGTGCCGACCGACATCCGCTGGATAGAAGCCCTGGCGGCCGACGTTGCTCTCACTGACCGTGTCATCGTCATAGACGACACAGTCGATACCACCGGGATGGCCAAGTTCGAGCATGGCGTGATGGAGCCGCGCCAGACTTGGGATAACCGCACTCCCCGTTCCGCCGGCGCCTACTACAGCAATGCGCCATGCCCGCTCTGTCATCGCGCGAGGGATGCTATGCGTCATTTTGGTCACACAACCTCCCGAATGCCGAACTTCTGCCTCCAGGCGGCCGGTATGTCGTGGACACGTTCGAAGATGCCCTTGACGCACAACCTTAACGCCATGGACGGGCGAATGCTTGCGCAGTTGCCCAGCACGAACGCAAATTTCACGTCGTGCCTGTCGTCCTGATTGTCGGTTCCCGAGAAGAAGGCTTCAAACGTGCCATGGGAATGGCAGTCCATGACCAAGTGCTCGTTTTCCTGCAGCACCGGCCGGTCGTAACGCAGATGTCCGGAGCCGTGATCCAAGATTGCGACAGGGACGAGCCGGAACTCGCACGAGACGCCATTCCAGACGATCCAAGCACCGGTTTCGTTCGGCATCGACGCACGCGCCATCTCGCCAAACTGGCCAACCAGTTCAGCTGGAAGTTGACCGCATGGCAACTCGGTCTCCTCATTGACAGTCCCGTAGGGGACGGCAGTTTCGACTTCGTAGCTTGCGATCTTGCGAACTACCCGCAGCCACGGGCGAACCACTTCGAGGAACACGCCGTTGGTTCCCACCAGCAGGCGTTCACCACTACCAGACAATGGTGTCAGGCTACCGAATTTCGGCACCATGATCGTCGGGAAAGACGCTTGCAGCGTCATGTCCATCGGATGCATTTCAACCTCCAACTTTGCCGGCGATGAGATCACCGAGCGATTTCTTCAACGGAATGAGCACTTCCTTCGGGTACTCGGCAAAGTTGCCATCGAGCATCTCCTTCCAGAAGGCGTACACACCTCTTTCGAACTTGACGCGTTGGGCGCCGCGGTTTGGATGCGTGAAGGCCGACGAGAAGAAGGCTTCTTCCCAACCGGCAATCGAAGCGACATCGAT
Source organism: Alestopetersius hilgendorfi (assembly GCA_037577075.1). Taxonomy (NCBI): domain Eukaryota; kingdom Metazoa; phylum Chordata; class Actinopteri; order Characiformes; family Alestidae; genus Alestopetersius; species Alestopetersius hilgendorfi. Next base: position 14,973 of record JBBIGB010079435.1, read on the forward strand.
CTGCTTCGGAACCTGCGCAGAGCCGATGCAAATCCTTCCCACGTCCCACGTATTGAAGTACGGCGGCTCGTGCAGCATGGATTCCGGCGTCGGCCTGACGTCCTCCATCAAGGCAAACACGCTGAACCCGTCATTGGCCGCCTGGAACACCAAGCCCGGGTGCGGCACTACCGCACTGCGCGTACCCAATTCTTTGCATTGAAAGAACACCCGGCGAATCGCCGGCGGGCACCACCACGTTACGGCGCGCGTGCTCACGGACAGTACGTTCGGCGTCAGGAACTCGCCCTTCGGCAACGCTGACAAAGCAACCTGGGTCACAGCGTGAATGAGTGCTCGCCGATTGAGCGGAACACCCGGGCCGATTGCAGGCTTTCGAGTCCCCGCCTCGTGAGTGATGCGGTGTGCCGTCGAGTATGTGAACTGCCCCTCGGCCGGCCCATACAGCAAAATGGCCCCTTGCAGGGCCACGTCATGAGACCGACTGGCGGTCAAGATCTTGGCCATGGGGCCTCCTATCGTGAAATGATGGTCAGTAATTGGTCGAGAGCCTTTACGATCTCGAACATGCGCGACAGGTCCTCATACTGCTTGGGCACCTGTTGCGGGTCGCTCGCCAGCGGAATCAGCACCTGGTACATCGTCGCCTCTCCGCTATTGCTAATGCATTCGAAATGGTCATCCAGCAGTTCGCCGATCCACTCTTCGGAAAACACCGCAATGGAAGCGGCCGAATATGCAGGTTCGGCCCATTGCGAATGTTCGAAGAGCTTCGAGCCCTTGGCGCGCTGCAGTGCATCTTCCAGCTGCAGCATCGCGCGGCATACCCGCTGAATCCAGCGACTTGACGAACGCGCCAGCTCCAGCACCTCCGACCTCTTGAGAACGGACCGCCGAGGGCCTTTCCGGCCCTTGCGCTTGCCGCGCTCGGGGAACATTTCTTCCGGCGCCAGGACCGGACGAACATTGGAAGGCAGGTAGCGCTCGATGTCCTCACTGTCAGCCCCAAGGCGATCAGCAAGACTCTCCCTCGCGTTCTCGTCGGACACACCCTCATCCCAATCCCACCACCACCTGGCGAACATCTCCAGGAAGTAACTCGGTGTGCGCAAGAAGAGCGAGTTGCAGGACGCTTCGTTGATCAGCGCCATCACAGAGCACAAGAGCCCGGGGTGGGCGCGCTGCAGTGGGTGCATCCGTGCGCCAATCTCGAAGATCTGCTCATGAGGCAACTCGATCGCCAAGTACAACGGCGCCGAGAGGTCCGTCTCCCATCCAAACTGATCGACCTGATCGCGTGCTGCCGCCTGGTCGAGCAAAGCGAACCCAAACAGAAGCCGCTTGCACGTCGGTGTGCGTCGCCGCAGCCACGCGAACATCGCCTCTGCGAACATGTCACCAGCATTGCCGCTGGAGCGAGCGTCGCGCGGCGAGAGCGGACCAGCCTCGAAATGCGCCCGTATCAGACCGGTAAGGTCTCCCTCGTCGGTATGCCGAAGGCGTGCAATCGCTGGAACGCATTGTGAAATGGCCGGGAGTGTTAGAAAACCATCGGCAGCTCTATGTCCGGCAGGGGAATCGAATCGACATGCCGCCCCGCCGGTGAGGCTTTCACTGAAGCCTGATAAACCTTGGCAAGAATCGAACAACACGATTCCACCTCCTCATCATGTAGAAAAACCGCCCTATCGGGCGGTTTCTCAGTTCCATTGATGCTGACCGGATCGGCCAACGCATTCATCAGATCGCGCTTACGCATGGTTGCCCTTTGCGCCCGCGGCACG
>JBBIGB010080126.1:0-16743 GCA_037577075.1 Alestopetersius hilgendorfi
GCGGTTGAAGTTAAGGTTTAACAGAAATTTCAGTAACTCTCAATAGATTTTTTGTTAAATGTTAGTCAAGACAAACTGAGTATCTACAGTGGAGCATCTCGGTTTACCACATTAACTAAATAATATTCAGTAAGGAATGAACTTACTTGTTTCAATGATCAACTTTGTGCCTGAACCAAAGATAATCTTGTAAGCTCCACTTCCAGCAGTCACACAATGCGATGTCATACAACAAAAAATGTACTGTCCCAATGGGAGCCTTGCACATTATTTTGCTGAATGGAACCGTAATAAAAAATTATAATGAATACATTCTGAAGAAATTCTAAATTTTCTTGTCAATTGTTTTACCCCTAAATTCATTTCTACGTTATTCTTTTATATTTCATTCTTTTTTTCATCTCATTTGCTTTAGGTGATTTGTTATATAATCTGGTGAAGTCTAAAGGGTAAGAATGTTCTAACCTCTGTACCATCATAATTAGATCATTTTGGAATAAACAAACAATTATCCATTGTATATTTATATCTCACGTGTTATATTGTATGGTACTGTGAACTCTTTCTGTATTGTTAGAACTCTGTAATACATACATACATATACAAAATTCTTACTTGTTTCAACTGTCAGTTTAGTTCCAGATCCAAAATAGATCTTCAGGTTTCCACTACCAGTCACACATTGTACCAAGCCTTAGCAAGAACTGTCTGATGTGAAGAAATGTTCTACAAGAACACTTCATAGAATTTTAAATCATTTTTTTAAATTGCTATGTATATTATATTACTGAAAAATATTTCCCACCCGTGGGATAAAGCGTTACCTTATTTGATGTTTTCCTAGTAAATTTCTATGGATGTGGGATGTGTTTATCAAAATGAAAGGTTGCAAGATTAAACTCTACCTGATCTTACTGTTAGCTTGGTTCCTTCCCCAAATATTAATCGATTGATTCCACTACCAGTCACACACAGTTTTACAGCCATACCATATCATGTAGTCAAAGAGGTAGACAAATATGTGAGATTTTAATGTAAAATGGATGCCAATTAAAAAAAAACTTTCTGTTAAAACATAGCATTAGTACATACGGCGATTTCTAAAGTAATTGAGGATTTGATGATAGTTGTTTACTAATTAATTAATCAATTGGATCTGTCTCCCTAAAATCATTAGAGTTGGTCCATCTATTCTATCCATCTGAAAGATAAGATAGAGTTGACAATAGTATTGTTTGTGAATGCACATTTTTCTACCTCAAGAAACAAAGTAAGAAGGGAATTTCAATGTAAAACAATTTATACTTACTTGTGCTGACCAGAACCTTTGTTCCTTTACCAAAAAAATGAGCTTGTTTGCATTTGTTACACAGTGTTCAAGGCTTTAACAATAATCTTGTGAGGCACACATTAAACTGTTAATAAGCAGCCATTTGTATTAGTAATGGTTTATATATTGAGTAATACTAACAAAAAATGTAATGCTATGACATTTTGTCCAAATTTTAAAGGATTTTTAGGTATTGCATACTGCAAATAATTCTTAATCTATTTACAATATTATCTATCTCAAGACTTTAAACTCAGTTCTCAAACAACCTTTTTATGGTTCCTTTTTTCATTTGAAAACTATGAAATTATAGAAAAAATAATGAAATATGATACCCTTATCTGAAAGTAAATTGGACACATTATCTGCTGACTTTAAATGTTTTAGTGTTTCAGTGTACTGATGCTATGAAGTTTTACCCATAAAGCATAGCATTAGAATATAAAGTTATCTGCTCTAGATAGATAATTTGTTTGAAAGTTTGCATCAATAAAAACATCTCAACATAGATGTTTTAAACATGTCTATGAATAGTAAAACACTTACTTGAAAAAAACTAATGTGCCAGAAACAATACCTGGTTCTATGGTGAGTTTTGTTCCCTTTCCAAATATTATTTTTTGTCCCTGAGTCACACACAGTTTAGCAGCTACACAAAAACATGCACGCTGCCAACTGAATAAAAAGCTGACAAAAGAAATGTAGCTATATACGAGATTTAAAAATTATGATACGTTTGTTTTTACAACAAATATTCCAATAAACATATAAGGTAACATCATATAGTTAGTGAATCAGCCATTAACAGTTTTGTGGAAAGGATACAAACAAATAAGATTTAACTTACTTGTCTCAACTATCAACTTTGCGCCGGTGCCAAAGACAATCTTGTTTATTCCAACTCCATAATTCACACAGTGAGATGCTATATAACAAAATCTACTGCCCCAAAGACATAACTTGCATATTTGTCTTACTTTTATCAAACTGTTACTTCTAATTGTACAGGTTTATGTCTGTTTTTTGTCCATAGAACAAATACATTTCATTTAGCCATTTAGTTACTTGATGTATATCCTAAATGCCCTACATTAACCTTTTTAAATTGAAATTTGAAAATTTGCTACTTGTGCTAAGATCCTTAGTTTAGTATTTTTCATAGTCATTGTAGAACACTTACTTGATTCAATGATCAGATTTGTTCCAGAGCCAAAATAGAGTCTCTGGACTCCAGTGTTAGTCACACACTAGTTTTCCCCAAAGCAATAATCTATGAAGGACTCCAGACTGATCTGGTTAATTTCATTTCAGAGGCAGAATTTTGAGGAATTGTGAATACACCAACAGTAGTATGATCGAAGGCATTTAGGTATTTTTGAAATGTCAGATGTCTAAATTAGTCTACATTAAACTATATATATACACTATACTATACATATATAAACTGTTCTTATATTTGGAGACTCGAGTTGACAATAAGTTTTGTTCCTTTGCTGAACATGAGTTTCTTTGTTTTAGTCACAGTGTCAGAAACTACAATAAATACAACAGAAAGATGTCTGAAATAATATATGTGTAATTATTAGTATTGATTTAATCTAGTATGGCAAACGATCAGAAGTTTATTCATTTCAGTCCTAGTTTTTATAGTAAAGCATTGTATCATTTTTTACACATATTTCTTATGATATCCTCTTCTGTGATGGTTCTAAACAACCAAGGAAAATCAAAAGAAGAGAATTTAAAAATCAATAAAATGTTGATGAATGTACTTTTACTCACTTGCGCTGACAACAACTGTAGTCCCTTTACCAAAAATTAGCTTCTGTGTGTTAGTCACACAGTGCTAAACACTTCAGCAATTATCCTTCAGAGCATGTCATCATGTTACTAGTACTGTTATATGCCCAGTTATACACACATGTACTAACATTTCTTTAGAATTCAATAAGGAATAAGGTCAGAAATTTTTTTCCTGATTGGTCACATGTTACACATGTTTAAAATTTAATTCAAGCAAAAAGTCAAACTATTTGACATGATAATGAGTTTAGTTGCCAAATATTAATTTCTGTCCTACAGCAGCAGTTGTGCTGTTTTATTGCCAGAATTATCATATAAGATTTAACTTACTTGTCTCAACTATCAGTTTTGTGCCAATGCCAAAGAAAATCTGGTTAATTTCCGTTAGAGCATTCACAAAATGAGATTCTTTGCAACAATATCTACTGGCCCAAAGAGACAACTTGGATATTCATGTTAATCAAGGCAAAACTCCTACATTTACAGGTATTTTTACTATGCTTATTGCTGGTTAATTGAAAAATGTTATTTTCCATTTAGTTAATCGGCCTGATGTATCTTCAGGTCCGTCATATTATCTTATGCAGTACAGTACTGTGAGATTAACACTGTGAGAACTCAGTAGTAGACACTTTTTAAATTGAATTTTACAACAGTAACTGAATTGTTTAGTATATTACATTTTCATAATCCTTGTAGAACACTTGCTTGATTCAGTGATCAGTTTAATAAGAAATGAAAGGTCAGAGACACTACCTGACATAATGGTGAGTTTCATTCCACTGCCAAGTATTAATTTCTGTCCTACAGATGTCACACACAGTTTTACAGCTATCCTAAAACACAAAGGCTTTTAGCAAAGTAAAAACAAATGTATGCTAGAATGTTTATAGAAAATATAGATGATTTTTCTAAATATGTTTTAACACTAACACTGTTCTGTTAATCATATTGTTTTTATCACTCATTTTTAAACCAACCATACAGAACGTTAATGTAAAATTTCTATTTAGTGCTTTTAATATCAGATCATTTTACAATAAAAGCACAAAAAAGAGCTATATGTGCAAGGTTACATATTTGGATTCACAACTTGTGCAACAAACATATTACATAAACAACCCATTATGAGTAACTTACTTGTCTCAATTATCAACTTTGTGCTGCTTCCAAAGATAATCTTAACTTCACTTCCAGACACACAATGTGACACTATATAACAAGTTTCAGCCACATGTGACAACTCACACTTTTATCAAAACCTTATTCCTAAATGGTTTTTTTGTTGCTCTGATGTTTGTTGCTGATTTGTCTGTCTGATGTATTTTCTATCCAATAATTATGTGCTGAGAGAGCTACAAAGGTAAATTCTTACCACAAAGGTAAATTCTTACTTGTTTCAATGGTCAGTTTCACCCCTGAGCCAAAATAGCGTTTGTAATTGCCAGTTGTAGTCACACACTGATCAGACCCTGAGCAATAAACTAAACAGTTAGAAATTATAGCTTTTGTTCATTTACACTAAAGGTTTTTTTTGCATTTTTACATGTAAAGTCTTTATTAGAGCTGAATAAAGCTAGTTAAATTTCTTGTTACCACTTGAAGCAACTTTTTTTTTTTTTTTTAGGGAATCATTTTTACTGTGTAGTGTGGAATAGCATGAAATTGGAGTCATTTTCATGTTTGAATTCTAATTTTGATTGTTTACAAATTTAAATTGATAAGGATTATTTTATGAATTACAATTATAGTATACATATTTATCTTTTTAGTGTGCTAAATCACACACGAAAAAGTGTTTTGCAAAAATTAAAGGTATAAATATTTAAAAAGTACCTGATAATACTGTCAGCTTTGCTCCTTTCCCAAATATTACTTTTTGCGCTCCACTGCCAGTCACAGTGGAGTGGTTTGACAGCCACAGTAAAATGTGTAGTAAGAGAGGCGGGCATGATTTTGAATCATTGATACAAAAATAATGTAAATAATTGGACATATCATATTTTTTAATCTAAATAATATGTAACCAAAATCAATTTTTGTTTGAGAGTTGTACATTATAGATATGATGTATAAAAATTGAGCATTTCTACAAAAATGCTGTTGCTACTAAGCTATGAGTTGGATTGAACCTTTGCAAGTCACAAACTATAAAGAAGTAGTAGAGAAAGTATAAAACAATATAAGTCAAGGTTTAAAATAAGTAACTTACTTGTCTCGACTATCAACTTTGTGCCTGAGCCAAAGATAATCTTGTTCAGTCCACCAGCAGCATTCACACACTTAGAAGCCATATAAATAAAACCTTCCCAGGATATCTGAGAGTTGTCTAATTACTTTGGATAATTTTCACATTTTCTAATATGCAGTATAATAAAATCACATTCAATTTTGAATTTCAGTCTATTTCTAATAAAGCACGTTTACCAGTTTACTTGGCTAGTATAGTTCCAACAAGTGGTACAGTACCAAAAGCAGACAAACCAATTACACATGACTGTCAGCTAAAGCGGCAAATACTAAAGTACATACTAAATAACTAAAATAAAATAATAGATATTAACCCTGCACTATTCTTTATCTTGCATTCTTTTTAAAAGATTTCACTTTTGCAAATTCAGAACAAATTAAAATAGTTTTCAAGCCAACTGCATAGATCCTGTATAAAAAGCACTAATTAAAACTTTAGCTATTTCACTCTCGTATCTCAGATAACACTGGATTAACAACCTTTTTTAAACAATAATCTGGCCATAGACACATTTGAAGATCACATTAGGGGTAACTTACTTGTCTCAATTATCAAGTTTGTGCCAGTTCCAAAGAAAATCTTATCTGTGCTTCCAGACACACAATGTGATGCTACACTTCAAAAATCAACTGTCGCAAGAGACACTAATGTGCAGCACTAGTATTAATTATACTATTAATATTGTTTTGTAAATAAATTACAGTAAAATACTGAAATAAAAAAAATCAAATTGAAGTAGATTTCTAATAAAGTATATTAGCTAGTTTGCAGATCTAGTTTAATGTCCCCAGCTACTTACCTATTTTAATGATAGTTTACAAATCAAAATAAGTAATTATGAGTATCTGTTCTATTGTGAGCATTCTATTAATGAACGCTGGGCCATCTTTCTGAGAAGTGAATTTTAAGTTATGTTCCTACAAAGTAATTACTTGTTTACTCTTTAGAATATTTCTCAGAGAGAAGTATCACTACAATAGCAATTCTTTTCAATCAGTATGGATCTTTTTGTATTTTTAATACCCATCACTGTAAATTATACTATACTAATGTTCCATAATACATTAGAGGGATTTCTTGGCAAACTTACTAGAACAAAGAGAAAAGCATCAGTTCTGCTTTTTTCTAATTTGCATAATTCTGTAGCGCTCTTACTTGATTCAATGATCAGCTTTATTCCAGAGCCAAAATACATTTTCCCAGCTGTGTTAGTCACACACTGTTTTTTCTTTAAGCAAAAAATCTTTAGTCTCATGATCCAGTGAATGCAGAGTAATTAATTTTTTTTCTACCTTTTGTCTATTTTAACATTATAAGAAAAAATATTTTCTGAATGGTCCGATGCCTCCACCTAGAAATATTTACAGTAAATTAAACAGTAGTACTGAAGTGTATTTAAATCTCACTAAAAACCATGAGCTAATATGTCAATAAAACTTTTACTTACTTGAGTTTACAGTAACTTTTGTTCCTTTACCAAATATGATCTTGTCAGTGTTAGTCACAGTGTTAGAAACTTCAGCAAATTTACTCCAAAGCACTTCATATACAGTAATGGTAAATATGTTTAATAACATTTAATATTTCAATTAATAAAATCTCAGAATTAGTGTTATAAATATTTTAAGTAAATTTTTGTTACACATTTGAATTTTCCACTTTTTCGATTTTCAACTTTTTCCATTTGATAATTTTTCTGATAAAGGAAATTTTATCCTTCAGAATTCCATCTAGAATTTAGTCATTCACTTGTATTATTTTGTCTGACATCTTAAGTTCAAATTTAAACATTACCTGATATTACTGAGAGTTGTGTGCCTTTTGCAAAAATTAATTTTCGTCCTGCATCTGTCACACACTGTTTTATGGCTACACAGTAAGTAGGCTACCTGACACACACACACATTTTTTCCTAATTGCTGAAAAAGATTTTGCTAAATTTTGGCCACAGCTCTGCTTAACTTATCCACAAGTTATCCACAACTTTAAATAACATTAAATATAATTTATTTATCTTATGTGCTGCATATCACACTTGTAAAACATTATGGTACATATAACATATAATGCAAGATGTCTGTAAGATATCTATCAACAACTTACTTGTCTCAATGATTAGCTTTGTGCCCTTGCCAAAGGAAATCTTGTTAACTCCACTTCCAGTAGTCACACAATGTGACACTAAGCAGCAAAAATGTACCATCTTAAATGAAATTTTGTTATGCAGAAAATCACACATTACTTTTGAAGTTTATCACTTAAAAATACCAGTAAAGTATAACCACTTTATCTACAGTAATGGTAAATACATATTTAATTTCATTTATTTAATTTCAGAATTTCTATTGTATTTGTTGATGATATGTTTGGTGCAACATCTGACAATGTTTATGGTGGCATAAGTACTTTATTGCAGAAGCATATTCAATGATGCATAATCCCATCTAATATAAGATTACTTACTTTACATTATTAGCATGACACAATTCTTACTGTAATAAAAGTCCTTACTTGTTTCAACAATCAGTTTGGTTCCAGAGCCAAAGTAGATTTTTTGGTTTCCACCAGCAGTCACACACTGTACTGACCCTGAGCAATAACTACTGGAGTAGTTCAATATTTTTTTATTCTTCAACCTATAGCCATTTTTTAAATATGGGTTGCCAATAATTTAAACCTGGCAATTTATAGTGATTACAAACCACTATTTACCAGAAAATAGCCCATCCAATCAACTTAAATACATCTGAACAGGGCAACATGAACATCTCTGTAAACAAGAGAGATGCAAAATATATAGAGAAATATTAGTAGAAAGATGAAACATTACCTGACATCACTGCCAATTTGGTCCCTTTCCCAAATATTACTTTTTGTCCGCCACCACCAGTCACACACAGTTTTACAGCAACACAAAAACTGATTAAGTGGCGATCTCTAAGGTTATGTTAGAAACTAATGAAAGAATATAAATGAGTGAATTTACTTCATAATTACAGAATTAGATTAAACATTAAGGTTTGTTGTATTTAGAGGCTTGTGTTAGAAATCAATCTAGGAATGTTTAGTCTATTTTCACCAATTCTAATAAAACAACAACTTTCCAAACAGTCTAAAGTACAGATCACATTGTCTCTTTGTGTAACAAAAATTTAATTTCAAGAATGAGTTATATGCAAAGTTATGACTGAAACTTGTATTATACTAATAAACAATTGGCATACAAACACACTATAAATAAAAAAATTATGGCAGCTCTACCTGAACAAATTCAAATAACTTTAATACTAACACATCCTCATAACTTTTATAGAACACTTACTTGATTCAATGAACAGTTTTGTTCCAGAACCAAAGTATATTCTTCTGTTTCCAGTGTCTGTCACACACTGAATTTTCCATTTGCAAATAGTCTCCAGTCTCATGGAATAATTACAACTGACATAGCCAATTACATTTCACTAGCGCTCAACATTCCTTATTTTCAAAAATAGTTTTTGGACTGTCACTAAGCCAGAGTGAGATTGCATGAATTGACAATCATATTTCACTAAATATGATTGTATCTGGTCATACAATGTTAGACATTCAGGAAATACAACCATAAAATATCCATTTTAAATAACTGTATTGCTGTTTAATTTTGTTTCCAATGTCCCAAACCAATATAGAAACCAGTACCAAATACAGTAGACTTATTTCTGATAATTACTTTAAAAGTAAAAGGAAAAGTTAAAAATAAAACCCTACCTGCTGTAACTGTAAGCTTTGTTCCTTTTCCAAATATTACTTTCTGTGCATTACTAGTCACACACAGTTACACAGCCACACAAAAAATGCCAACACCACATGGGCAGACATGTAAGAATTTGCTAAAAGATTTTAGCAAGAAATAAACATTTTGTATTAAATATTTTAGATGTCTATTACATGAAAATACAACCCATTTTTCTCTGTTTTTAGATGTAACTACTGAAGATGCATGTGGGGAATCATTTTTGGAAAATATTAGCCTAAACAGATCAAAACAATGGCATCTATTTGTTTAACTTTTAATTGCTTATGGAGAACTTACTTGTCTCAAGAAAAATTTTAGTTCCAGATCCAAAATAGATTTTCCCGATTCCAGCATCAGTCACACACTGTTACATACCTCACCTATATTTACTCTGCTGGAATACTGTAGATTCATATATATAATAAAAAAGACATAGCTTTTTTTAAATATATTTTTTCATTTAAAAATTTAGTCTAACAAGTTTATGCTTCATTATAAAACATGCTATTTTACATTTTAGATACATAAATTGATTTATCTGTTAATATTTATCAACACAAGCACTTTAAGACATACGTAAGTAGTTACATTAAAATTTTTACATTTCAAAATAAAAGACCCTACCTGCCATCACGGTAAGCTTTGCTCCTTTCCCAAAAATGATTTTCTGTCCAGAGTTAGTCACACATCGTTATACAGTCACACAAAAATAGGTTTGCCACTAACAGTAAGCCCTGCAGTAATGCATTGAAAAATAACTACATTTTAAGAAATCCCTAAAAGCCCCAGTTCAGTCTCTAACCTGTTTGTAGTTCCAGTTAATAAAACATATGTAACTTAGTTTTGAATTTGAACGATTCAATGTTAAAAGTGAATATTCACTGGAATTACACTAGAAATATTAATACGCAACAAGTTAAACAATGTAATGAACTTACTTGTCTCTATTATCAGCTTAGTGCCTGTGCCAAAAATGAACTTAACTCCATCATTCACACAGTGTAAGTCCATGCAGCAAAAACTTCTAAACCGAGCTATTAGTTCACCTACAGTTTCACCTTAGAAAATATAACATCCAATAAAACTGATAAAAACATTTTGTAACTTAGGACTTACTTGTTTCAACAATCATTTTGGTTCCAGAGCTTTGGGATTATGTCAAATTCAGAGGCAACAACCTTCAGTTATCACTGCATATATAACTGTTATTTTTGATTAAATGCTCAAACTCGCACTCTCAACATTACAGATCCTCGGTTTAAAATCAGAATTAGAACTAAAGTTAATATTAGACAGTTTCACCATAAATTTTACTCTAAATTAGAACTTTAAAATGTTCATGTAAATAATGACTTAAATTTCAATGTAAAATGCAGTTTACTTACTTAGGTTGACATTAAGCTTTGTTCCTTTGCCAAATATAAGCTTATATGTATCAGTCACACAGTGTTTAAGGCCTTACAGTTACCAGAGTCAACAATAGTACTTTTTGCATGTTAAATTCCAAACAGTAGTGTAAAAATGTTCACTAAAACCTGTACATTTATTGTTTTTACAGGTGAAAGTTATAAAGGCATTTTAGGTAAACAATTTGATGCTTGTTCTGCACATCTACACAGTTTAAAACTGTGCTGTAGGTTAAATTAATATTTCATTCTGTGCTAATCAAAATTAATAGCACCAAATTTAATTAGATTCTACATATTCAGTAATTACATGACCATTGCAAAATAATCATATCCTACCTGAATTTACTGTAAGTTTTATGCCTTTTCCAAATGTTAGTTTATATCCTGCACCACTGCCAGTCACACTGTGTTATCCGTCTTAACAAATTAATGTAGATTCTGTCATTTCAGCTGTGCTCCGCTTCATTTTTATTGCTCTGTTTAACTGTAGTAATACATTATACGCATGTTTCTAAAATATCTACTTTTATAGATGAATAGGTAAAAATGTAGCTGTTCATGTATAAATGTAGATATTTTAGAAACATGCGTCTTTGCAAAACTTTCATCCTCTGGGACATTGTAATCAGTTGCATATTATCTATCTAATGAAATGATAAATGTAAATATGCAACATGTATATCTAGATACTGTATGTTTTAAGATAAAGGTACAAGATAAAACTGTCACAAGATACAGTAGTCACTAAAATTATTATACGCATGTCTTAATATTAACAAATTAAACTATAGCCTTAAATGATTAGGTGTGCTAATGATGCCTCTGCTGACAGACAGTAAAGTCTTCTGAATCAGAACAATTTATAAAAACAGAGGTTTATACTGTGAAAAAATTTATCATTTTACTCTTAAAGAGTAAATAACCTGGCTATTTTAAATTTGAGTTAACAGAACTTTTAGCAGTAAGTAACAGAGCAATAAGCACTTAATGACATTTGGAAGTCCATAAAATAATCTTTTATGGTAGCCAGCTTGTTGACTTAACTTTTTGAGCTATTATTAATTAAAGAATTTACGTAATTTTACATTGCTAAGTCTTGGCTTACCAAACTTATTTTAAAACTACACTAAAAGCTACAACAATGAAAGATGTCACTATCCAAGCCCCAAAAATTAATGATATTATAGTGAATATGTGAAAATACTCACTGGAATGAATTATTAGCTTGATGCCTGATCCAAATATTAACTTTCCAAATGTGCTGCCACTATTCACAAGGTACAGAATTGCATAACACAATCTCCAGTGAGTAGAGATAAACAAGTTATTAAGAATTACTGCTGCAATTGTTGCTGCCTTATGTATTGTAGGTTAATTTAATCAGAAAATGCCTTGTGTTCATATTTACATTAATAATATCACAAAATATTTTATAAAATGTCTTACTTGACTGAACTAGAAGTTTGCACCTTTTCCAAATGTTAGCTTCCCTCCATAGTTGGTAGACACACACTGTTACACTGAATTACATTAACAGTGCAGCATCCTGAGACCTGCTGTAATTATTTAAATTATGAGATGATTATTTATATGTAAATGCAGTTCGGAAGTCAGTTCCATTTCCACTAAACTGAACCAAAGCAATGAAACATGTTAGTCAAGAAAAACACTTGCCTGACTCAACAAGTCGAGTTCCAGCACCAAAGATAAGCTTGTCTGCTCCACCATACACGCACACATTTACGATCCATATCAAATACTTAATATGCAGAAAATACGGAAATATGCAGAATACCAACAATTATCGTTAAAAACATGGACTTTTTAAAGATCAAAACTGTAATAGATTATTATTATTATGCTGGATCTCCAGTACATTATTTGTTGGGAATTTGGGCTATTTCATTAAATTTAATCAAATTTCATCCATTCATCAAAATTAAACTGTACCTGTACTTGCAACATTTTTAATGAAATTACTATAAAAGTTCAAATGTAACAGCTTGAATATTGTTTTCATAGAATTTGGTAGTTTGTAATCATTTATGTACTGTTGTCAATGAACTTTAGATCCAAAAAATGTCACATTCATTACAAATTTCTGCAGCAATTTATATTGTCACTTACTTGCAGTTATTTTGGGTTTTGTTCCTTGACCAAAGGTGGGTTTATAGGCACAAAATAGATAACATCAGGGTAACAACATACCTTTAAGAACATTCTAATCTACTTCAAGAAATGTCTTTGTTTTTTCTTTCTGGTTGCATGTTTAACTGGGCAAAGGTAATTCTATCCTTTGGCACGCATAGTTTTAAACATTCATGAAATGATTTAATTTCATGGCAATATATGGATTACAGTAATTATAGTCACTGTAAATTTGCAAGTGTATTAATGTCGTACCTGAATTTACTGTGAGTTTTGTGCCTTTTCCAAATATTACTTTATATCCTCCTGCACCCGTAGTCACACAGTTTTATAAGACTTGACAAAAACATGCTTTTTATCCTCTTGAAACTTAATGGGCACCATATATATATATTTATATTATATATAATATAGACTATTATTCAATGAATCACATAAATCTCACTTTTAAATCTTTCCATTTCCAGCTCAAGTTACTATTAATAACCACTTACTTCTTGTTACAGCAACTTTTATCCCTCGGCCAAATATCAGTCTGTTTCTTCCACCAGCATCCACACAGTAACAATTGTAAGTTCAGTAACGTTCCTCTGGTGAAATGTTTTAAACGCAGCTAAATTATTTTATTATGTTTAATAGAGATGGAATTCCATATATACTAAGTATGTACTAGAGTATTCAAAGCTATTACAAACATCGTCATTATGTTCACTACATGCAGTTTAGTGATCAATTTAAATATGTCATAATACATGAGTTAAAACTTAAATTTTAACATACATCTATATTTAAGTCCTATATTATTGCCAGCATTTGACAGCTTTAAAAGTTCATAATAATTTAAGACAGACCACAAATCATACTTACTTGTTTTTAAAATAAGTCGCGAAATTTGCCAAAGTTAATTCACAAAACTGACCTAATTTTATCGGAATTGGAGATTAAAATATAAAAAAATGATATTTTAATAGTTTAAAGGTAATTCTTATAAATGGCTCTAATTACTTACTTGAAGTTATGGTAAGCTTTATTCCCTGAGAAAAGATCAAATTATATCCAGCATTCACACAGTATATTGTGTCAGTTCAATAACTCTTAAGTTCAAAATACTCTTAAGCACAATGTCCATATTTGATCTTTACTTAGTTTTCACACCTGTGTATTTAAATTGTTTCTATACTACTATATAATATAATAAAAATACATGGTATTCCATACATCTAGTAATTACTAGTATTTTATATTCCAAATATAAATGTCAGTTAATTTAAATAAAATATGTTATTCATGTCCTACCTGCATTTACTGTAAGTTTTGTTCCTTTACCAAATATTACTTTGTTTCCCCCACTAGCAGTCACACAGCTTTAAACATTGTGACAAATATAAACTACCTGTCTGCCCTCAGCCAGACTGAATACATACATTTACTGAATATTACTGTAAGTGTACTTATATATAAAATGTATGGTTCCTAAATTCTCAGAATTCATTATATAATTGCACACATAATGAAGTGAATACAAGTCAAAATATTGAGTTTTTATGAACTGATATACTCACTAGGGTTAATTAGTAACTTTATGCCTGATCCAAAGATCAACTTTCCATATCCGTCACTCACACACTGTAAAACTGCATAACACTAACCCTGCACTGAAGCTACATTTTATTACAGTAAATAACTCCTGGTTAGTGGTGGGCAACATAGCAAAATATAACATGTTACTTCAAAACATTTTCATGAAACATGGTATGTCACAATATGTATTTTTCTGACACCAGGTGAGATAATAATGATCCAGTGGAGCCATATTTAAAGAACACTATCAAACCTATGGTCAGATAATGGGTAAATGAAAAACAGGACTAATTAGGCCCTCTTTGTAATTAATCCTGCAGTTAGTAACTATTTTTTCCAAATATCAAAACAAGTAAAGCACACTGAGTCATATAGTGGCGTCATTTATCATGATAAAATAAAGACTGTCATATTGCCCAGCTCTGCTTCATTATATGTTATCTCTAACAAATATTTTTAGTTATAACGACTAAAATAATTCTTACTTGACTGGACCTGCAGCTTCGTGCCTTTCCCGAATATCAGTTTGTCTCCATAGCCAGCAGACACACACTGAAATGCCTTATAACAAGATCACTGTGGCCTACTGGCGCCTCATATGACAATGTGTTCTACACCTAAGGAGCTGGGAGACAGCGGTTTTCTGCCTTTTTATTTTTACAGTGCCCTGAAACAATAAATCCAGTATTAAATATTGACATGATCCAATATGTCCCAAGTTTACACTATGAGTTTTGTTCCAGCAGCAAAGGCAAGGTTTGTATTCTGCAGTCACAAACTTTCAACTTTCATTGAATGTTTTATGCTAATGCTTTAGAATAAGTAAAAAAATTTTGTAAACCACTGAAAGTAAAATCTATTGATGTATTTTACTTGTACATGTTGATATACAGTATGTTGCTGTTTCATTACATTTTATATCTTTTTTATGAATTCTGGTCACATTTATTTTATACATTTTTAGTAAAGACTACACCTCCAAACGACTGTTGCAATTCTTATAAGATAAAATATCTCAGCAAGAACTCTATGCCCACAAAATCTGAAGACCACACCTGCTCATTAAAGGTCTATTTAAGAACTAATTTAATAGAAAAATGGTCTGTGATTACGATTAATTCAATGGTCACCAATCACTTACTTGTAATTACAGTAAGTATTGTTCCTTCAGCGAAGATCAGTTTATTTCCAGCTCCAACATTCACACAGTGGAATCTTTCAGTTCAGTAACACACCGGCACACCAGTCTACGTAAACTCAATAAGAGCCCATATTATATCTTTAATGATGAAATACTGTTGCCTGTTAAAATATACAGCAATTTAACCTAAAATGAAGCAGCCATGGTCAACAAACTTAAATGTGGATTATTGTCTTTTACTTTTAGAGGTATTGAAGTCAGAGTTATTTACTTTAAGCTACAATTTAAGCTGCAATTTTTTCCATTGCAGAAGGATATTTTTGTTATTTTGATACATTCAACAATGACAAAAGCATGCAGTAAGCCAATCTAGTTTTATGCCTTTTGAAAATATCACTTTATATCCTGACCTATGCCCACTGTCTGCTTTCGGCCCAGTTAGCGCGTGTTTGTAATTATTAGTTAATGTTTCTATATTCTCATAATTCATTATGTACATATGAAAATATAATTCTGCACCACACTTTTGACTTTTGACACCTTAATGATAATTATGACATAAAACATTAATGCTCATACATTACTAACTATTACTATCTTTCTTCTGAGCATATTTATACTAAGTACACGTGTAAAGATGTATTGCTATAATTTGGGTATATTGCAGAATTAATTATGTAGTCACTCACAAATAATACGTGTTGCATTCACAATTTACGGTGTATCCTTTTTTAGTTTCACTTTTTAGAAATAACTTAAAATAACAGTCATGATATGATCTGGTCCCAATAAAATAATTGACAGAATTATGTTGCATTAAAATAATATAAATAAACCCAACATTTGTGTTATCAGTGATTTTTACCACTTCAAATAATTAAAATAGTTATTAACAAGTCTTTAGGTCGACTGTTACATGGGCCATGTGTCCATTTCATGTGTCTAAAATCTTGGTTTATGCCTATGAAAATGACCTTGCATGGTCAATTATGTTGGTTTTTCTACTGACTCAGTCTTGTATCCATCAAAACCACATTCTCTAAAAATAAAAGAATGAATTACAAATAATACAGATCTACATAACAAAAATGTACTTTATACTTACTGGAAGTAACTATCAGTTTTGTACCTGACCCAAAGATCAACTTTTCGTATCCAGTATTCACACACTGTAACACTGCACAACCCTAACTACCCTCACCAGCACAGGAGAAACATATATCTGAAAATGGTATGTTACATTAAGTGTGAGTTTAAAAACTTCTTACTTGACTGAACCTGCAGCTTTGAGCCATTCCCAAG
>JBBIGB010080603.1:0-16734 GCA_037577075.1 Alestopetersius hilgendorfi
GTCTCTCGTATAACCGCGGTGGCTGGCACGAGTTTTACCGACCCTCTTAGTCTTAACTAAGTCAAGTTTTCACTTATAGCTTAATGTTCATTACTGCTGAATTCCCTTGGGGGTGTGGCAGAGCAAGATGTCTTGGGCCAAATTTGTGCCTGATATCAGCTCCCCAACTCCAAAAGGAGGTTGGGGGCATTCTCACGGGGGTGCGGATACTTGCATGTATAAATTAGACTAAAGCTGACAGTAAAGTCAGGACCAGGCCTTTATGCTTATGAAACTTTTTAGGGTTCATCTTAACATCTTCAGTGATATGCTTTAATTAAGCTACATTAGCTAAGGTATACAGTATTTTGAACAATAATGGTTTAATTGTTTAGTTATGTTAGGGTCTAAGGGGAAAAAAATAGCTATTTGGTCGGGGAAAGGCTAGTAAAAACAATAAATTTAGTTTCTATGCATAATAATGTATAACAACATGTATTTCAACTCGTTGATTGCGCTGGTCGAGGCATAACCTGGTTTAGGGGTTTGACAGGAAATATATGAACTTGTCCGGCGTAGGGGGGTAGGGGGGTTTGTCGAGAAAAAACCAATAATTGAAATCAAGCGTTAGTAGGAGGGACACTTAGAAATTAATGAGGTTGTAACTGATAGTTTATGCACTTGATAAAAACATATGTGGTTCTTATATGAATGTTTATGAAGCAATACATTAATTATGACTTGCTTCAAGAAAATGTTCTACCTTAATTTTTTTTACTTTGAAAGTGACCAATTGTCAAATGAAAGTGAACCTAAAAAAAAAAACCCTATGCATATGAAAGAACGCCTTGGCATGGTGGGTCATGGATAATTGATACTAATCTCAATAATCAAATGCCAGGTATAGTTCAGTAGTGGGGATTTAAATTTTTATGGCCCTGAAATAGGAACCAGATGCCAGTAATAGTTCATTTTGTGTGACCCCCACAATTTTTGTCCGTGACCTATCAAGGATAATTAACATTAAGTTATGAACCCGTTGGTGGTCTCTTACTACATTAATATTTTGAGGGCCAATTTTAGTTGGGTCAAACATAGAAAAATTTGTGATGGAGTTATGGGGATTATTCGATTTATCAAGTTAAAATATTGATTTTGTAGGAACGAATATAGTGGTTTATTTGAGTCTTAGTTTAATGTTGTTGTTTTAATGTGTAGGACAAATTTCTTTGGTTAAATCATTTTATATCTTTAAACCATGATGTAAGATTATACATAATATGTACTATACCATATGTATTATATACCATATATATTGGGAGAACCATTATGTATGATATACCATAGTATGCACTCAAAATTTGGTTGTCCTAAGATTAGGTCAGAAAATAGTTTAGTTTAGAATACTAGCTTTGGGGGTTAGTGGTAGAAGTTAAAATCTTCTTTTTCTGGGCACTAAGAAGGGGTTTAACCTTCGATCTTCGGATTACAAGACCGATGCTTTGTGATTAAGCTATTAGTGCAGTATCAGTTAAGTCATTTGTTTTCATATCAGGCTGTTAGTGGGTTAATGAGAAGGAACAGTATGAAGTAGAGGATGGAGGCAATTTGTCCAATAATAATAAATGGGTGTTCAACTGGTATGCCTCCAATTCATGTTAGGATGGCGACATCTGCGATTAAAGCCCAGAATATGAGTTGGGAAAGGGGCCGGAAGGTGAGTCCCTGTTGTTTTGAGGTATGTAGGAGCGGAACTAGTATAAGAACAAGAATTGAGAAAAGTAGTGCCAGAACCCCCCCTAATTTGTTAGGGATGGAGCGTAAGATTGCATATGCAAATAGGAAGTATCATTCTGGCTTAATGTGGGGAGGGGTGACTAAAGGGTTAGCGGGCGTGAAGTTTTCTGGGTCTCCTAGGAGGTTGGGGGAAAATAGGGCTAAGAATGTCAGGGCGATGAATAGAATAATGAAGCCTAGGATGTCTTTGTAGGAGAAATAGGGGTGAAAAGGAATTTTGTCTGCATCTGAGTTAAGTCCAATTGGGTTGTTTGAGCCAGTTTCATGCAAAAATAATGCATGTAAAGCAGTGGCTCCCACAACTGCAAATGGAAGTAAAAAGTGGAAGGCGAAAAATCGTGTTAGGGTGGCGTTATCAACAGAAAAGCCCCCTCAGATTCATTGTACTAGGTTGTTCCCGATGTACGGGACTGCGGATAGTAAGTTGGTAATTACGGTGGCACCTCAAAATGATATTTGTCCTCAGGGTAAGACGTAGCCTACAAATGCGGTTATTATTACTAAAAGAAGTAGAACTACACCAATGTTTCAAGTTTCTTTGTAGAGGTAGGAGCCGTAGTACAAGCCTCGGCCAATGTGAAAGTAGATGCAAATAAAGAAAAATGATGCTCCGTTGGCATGAATATTTCGGATGATTCACCCGTAATTTACATCTCGGCAAATATGGACAACTGATGAAAAGGCTGTTGAGATGTCTGAGGTATAGTGTATTGCCAGGAAAAGTCCGGTCAGGATTTGTATCATTAGGCATAGTAGTAAGAGGGAGCCAAAGTTTCATCATGCTGAGATGTTGGAAGGGGCTGGGAGGTCAATTAAGGCATTGTTCGCGATTTTTAGTAAAGAGTGTGTTTTTCGTAGGCTGGCCATTAGGTGTTCTTGTAGTTGAATTACAACGGTGTTTTTTCAAGTCATTAGTTTTGGTTAAAGTCCAAGCAGGAATTATGAATTATATATTTTCTTTGTTATTGTTGGGGTTGGTAGTTGGTTTGGTGGCGGTAGCTTCTAATCCAGCACCTTATTTTGCGGCTTTGGGGTTAGTTATGGCGGCTGGTGTGGGTTGTGGGGTTTTAATTGGTCATGGTGGTTCTTTTTTGTCACTGGTATTATTTTTAATTTATTTGGGGGGGATGCTTGTGGTATTTGCTTATTCAGCGGCTTTGGCTGCTGAGCCTTTTCCTGAGAGTTGGGGGGATCGCTCTGTTGTGGGTTATGTTTTGATGTACGTTTTAGTAGTGATTTTTATAGCGATTTGGGTTTTTGGGGGGTGGTATGAAGGATCTTGGGTTACTATGGACAGTAAAGAATTTTTTCTGGTTCGAGGGGATGCAAGTGGGGTTTCTGTGATTTATTCTGCTGGGGGGAAAATGTTAGTTGTTTGTGGGTGGGTTCTTTTGTTGACCCTTTTTGTAGTGCTTGAGCTTACTCGGGGTCTAAGTCGAGGAGCACTTCGAGCAGTTAGGGGATAAAAAGCAGAATTGCTATAATATTGGTGAGAAGGAATATAGTTAAATAGGTTTTAATTATTCCTTGTTGAATGTTGCTTGTTGAGGTGGAGAGTTTAATTTGTGTTGAGGATAATCCCTTGGGGCCGGTTTTTTCTGTTCATGTTTGGTCTACAAGTTGAGTGGCAATTAGTTGTGCTAGGGTAAGGTTTAGTTTGGGCATAAGTCGGTGAATGGTGGTTGGGAAGTAGCCTAGTATGTTTGAGAATTGGTGTGTAGAAGGGGTTGGTGAGATTTTAAATTGTTTGGATGTTATTGAAGCTAGTTCAAATGAGACTAGGAGTCCTAGAATTGTAACTGTTAAAGCAGCTATTTTTAGCATAAAGGGTATAGTTATTGTGGGTGTTTTTAGGGGGGAAAAATTTAATGTAATAACTAATCCTGCTACAATGCTTCCTCAGGCCAGGCGTTTAAGGGGGTTTATGATTGCGGGGTTGTTTTCATTAATAGGTGATAGAGGCAGAAATCGTGGGGTTCCCATAGTGACTAAAAAAATTATTCGGAGGCTGTAGGCTGCAGTAAAGGAGGTGGCGATTATAGTAAGGATTAGGGCCCAGGCATTAAGGTTAGAGGTATTTAAGGCCTCAATAATAGCATCTTTGGAAAAGAAGCCTGCTAGGAAGGGGGTACCTGTTAGTGCTAGGCTTCCAATAGTTAAACAGGATGATGTGAATGGCATTGATTTATGGAGTCCGCCTATTTTTCGGATGTCTTGTTCATTGTTAAGGTTGTGGATAATAGAGCCTGAACATAGGAAAAGCATAGCTTTGAAGAAGGCGTGGGTGCAGATGTGTAGGAATGCCAGTTGTGGTTGGTTAAGTCCAATTGTTACTATTATTAGGCCTAGTTGACTTGATGTAGAAAAAGCGATGATTTTTTTAATGTCATTTTGGGTTAATGCGCACGTGGCTGTAAATAGTGTAGTCAAAGCGCCTAAGCATAGGCAGATGGATAAAATTAGTTGGTTATTTTCTAATAAGGGGTGGAGTCGAATGAGGAGAAAAATCCCTGCGACTACTATTGTGCTGGAATGGAGTAAGGCGGATACTGGTGTTGGGCCTTCTATGGCAGATGGAAGTCACGGATGCAGCCCAAATTGGGCTGATTTACCCGTTGCAGCGAGGACTAGGCCGAGGAGCGGTAGGGTTATGTTTGTATTTTTAGAGGCGATAAGAATTTGTTGGATTTCTCAGGAGTTGAGATTTGTTGCGATCCAAGCTATAGTGAGGATTAATCCAATATCTCCAACTCGATTATACAGCACTGCTTGCAGGGCTGCTGTATTAGCATCAGCTCGTCCGTATCATCAGCCAATTAAAAGAAAAGATATGATGCCAACGCCTTCTCAGCCAATAAATAGTTGAAATATATTGTTGGCGGAAACTAGAATTATTATTGCCATTAGAAAAAGTAATAGGTACTTAAAGAAGCGGTTTATGTGCGGGTCAGAGTGTATGTATCAGGTTGCGAATTCTAGAATTGACCAGGTGACGAATAGGGCAACTGAGGTAAAAATAAGGGAGTAATGGTCAAATTTGAAGCTAGTGTTAATATCAAAAGTCATGATATTGGTTCAGTGTCAGTTAGTAACAATGGCCTCTGTTCCTTGATCAAAAAAAATTATTAATGGGAGAAGGCTGGTGTAGAATGCGGTTTTTACAGCTGTTTTAACATATATAGAGGCCCAGAGTGGGGATAGGGGGGCTGGTTTAAGGGTATTTAGGAGGGGGGTTGCAAGAATGGTTAGCGTTAGGATGAAGGATGATGAAAGGATTAGAGGGGTGGTATGCATAGCTGTGACTTGGATTTGCACCAAGAGTTTTTGGTTCCTAAGACCAATGGATGAGCTGTTATCCTTTCATAGCCCGAGGAGAGTTATGGAGTCTAACCATAAAATTAAGAGTTAGCAATTCTTGTTGTCTTGGGACCACCCTCGGTGGACAAGGGGATTTTAACCTCTATTAATAGAATCACAATCTAGTGTTTTTTTTGAAACTATGTCTACAGAAACATCATCCTCATATTAATTCTGGCTTTGTAATGAGAAGAATAACAGGAGAGAGGTGCATAATTAGGAGTAGGTGCTCTCGGGTGTGGAAGGGTGGGAGGTTTGTGATGTGGTTTGGAGAAGGGCCTCGTTGAGTTAGTAGGAAAAGGTATAAAGAGTAGGCAGCTGTAATGAGCGTGCCAGTTCCAGTTATAAGAAGGGTTCATGGAGATCAGTTAAATAAGGTTGTAATAATAAGTAATTCCCCCATTAAGTTGGGCAGGGGAGGTAAGGCAAGGTTAGCCAGGTTAGCAATAAACCATCATGTTGCGGTGAGTGGAAAAATTACTTGTAGTCCGCGGGCTAGAATTATTGTTCGGCTGTGGGTTCGTTCATAGGTTGTGTTAGCTAAGCAAAATAGTGCGGAGGAGACTAAGCCGTGGGCAATTATAAGAATGATAGCTCCTGTAAAGCCCCATGGGGTTTGTGTTAGAATGCCGCTTGCGACTAGTCCTATATGGCTAACAGATGAGTAGGCAATGAGGGATTTCAAGTCTGTTTGGCGCAGGCAGATTGAGCCGGTTATAATAATACCTCAGAGGGCCAGGACAATAAAAGGGTATGCTATTTCTTTAGTTAGGGGTGTTAGAACAGTTATAATTCGTATTATTCCGTATCCCCCTAGTTTTAGGAGGATTGCTGCTAAAACTATGGAGCCGGCAATTGGTGCCTCTACGTGGGCTTTTGGTAGTCATAGGTGAACACCATATAGTGGTATTTTTACTATAAATGCAATTAGGCAACTTACTCATCAGATTTTGTCCCCCCATGAAGAGAATAGGGCCGGTTGTGAGTGTTGGAGAATTGCTATGGATAGTGTACCCATATTTTCTTGAAGTAGTAAGAGAGCAACTAAAAGAGGAAGTGAACCCACTAGGGTGTAGAATAAAAAGTATGTTCCTGCATTAAGCCGCTCGGCTTGGTTACCTCAACGAGTAATAATAATTAATGTTGGGATTAAAGTGGCTTCAAATATAATATAAAATAAAATTAGTTCGGTTGCCCCAAATGCTATAATTAAAAATAGCTGTAGAGAAGTCAGTAGTGAAATAAAAGTTCGTTGACGGACTATGGGCTCTGGTCCGATGTGGTTTTGGCTGGCAATAATTATTAGTGGTAGCAGTCAGCAGGTAAGAATAAGCAGGGGGGTGGATAAGGGGTCTGCCCCTATGTAAATATTTGAGGCTGTTCAGCCTGTTTCTGTATTTCATTTAAGTCAGGTTAAGCTGATTATTGCAATAAATAGGCTTTGAGCTGTGGTAGTGGTTCAAAGCCATTTGGCGTGGGCTAGTCAAATTGTTGGGAAGAGTATGGCTGTTGGAATAATAATTTTTAACATTGCAATAGATTAAGGTTTTGGAGGTGGTCTGTGCCGTGGGTCCGGGCTGTGGCAACTAAGAGTGCGAGGCCGGCGCCGGCCTCGCATGCCGAAAAAGCTAGGAGCAGTATTGGCGCTGAGGAGAAGGTGGTGGCTTCTAGTTGAAGGGCCCATAGGGCTAGGGCGATGTAGAGGGAAAGTATTATCCCCTCTAAGCAGAGTAGGGCAGATAGAAGGTGGGTGCGGTGAAAGGTCAGTCCCATAAGACCCAGAA
This sequence comes from Alestopetersius hilgendorfi, assembly GCA_037577075.1. Classification (NCBI taxonomy): domain Eukaryota; kingdom Metazoa; phylum Chordata; class Actinopteri; order Characiformes; family Alestidae; genus Alestopetersius; species Alestopetersius hilgendorfi. The sequence continues at coordinate 6,918 of JBBIGB010080603.1, forward strand.
TAAATGCTGAGGAGAAGCTAAAATGTACGGGTGTCATAAGAGGGTTGTGGGTTTAAACCACAATTTTTTGAGTCGAAATCAAAGGTCTTTTTTGGACTAACTCTCTATTCTGCCCATTCAAGGCCCCCCTGGGATCATTCATAAATTAGACCTAGGGTAAGTAGAATGAGAATGGTTGCGGCTCATAAAAGGGTGTGAGTTGGGTGAAGTAGTTGGTTTGCTCAGGGCAGTGGGAGAAGGAGGGCAATTTCTAGATCGAATAATAGGAAAAGAATAGCGATTAAAAAGAATCGTAAAGAGAAGGGCAGTCGTGCAGACCCGAGGGGGTCAAAGCCACATTCGTATGGGGATAATTTTTCTATATCAGGATTTATTTGGGGGAGTCAGAATGATAGGAAAGCCAGGAGAATTGAGAGGATTGTACAGATAAGGAGGGTCGTTGTAATTAGATTCATTATCCTTCCTTGGACTTTAACCAAGATTAAATGATTGGAAGTCATTTGTACTAGTTTGGTACTAGAAAGATATGAGCCTCATCAGTAGATGGAGATGTATAGGAATAATCATACGACGTCAACGAAATGCCAGTATCAGGCAGCTGCTTCAAATCCGAAGTGGTGTTGAGATGTAAAGTGATATTGGATTTGTCGAAGAAGGCAAATAGCTAGAAATGTAGACCCAATAATAACGTGTAAGCCATGAAATCCTGTTGCTACGAAGAATGTGGATCCGTAAACGCCGTCAGCAATTGTAAAAGGGGCTTCATAGTACTCCATAGCTTGGAGAGCAGTAAAGTAAAACCCCAGGATAATAGTAAGAGTCAATGATTGAACAGCTTGTTTTCGTTTTCCTTCTATTAAGCTGTGGTGGGCTCAGGTAACAGTTACGCCTGATGCTAGGAGGACTGCGGTGTTTAGTAGTGGGACTTCAAATGGGTCAAGTGCAATAATTCCCGTGGGGGGTCAGCAACCCCCAAGTTCGGGGGTAGGGGCAAGGCTTGAGTGGTAAAAAGCTCAAAAAAATCCGAGGAAAAAAAAGACTTCGGATGTGATGAATAGGATTATTCCGTATCGTAAGCCTTTTTGTACGGGAGGAGTGTGGTGGCCTTGAAAAGTGCTCTCTCGAATAATGTCTCGTCATCATTGATATATTGTAAGAAGAAGAAGAACTATTCCTAGAGTTATTAGTGTTGTTGAATGGAAGTGAAATCAAATAGCGAGGCCTGATGTTATTAGGAGAGCTGCAATTGCACCGGTTAAAGGCCAAGGGCTGGGGTTAACTATGTGATATGCGTGAGCTTGGTGGGTCATTAGGTGTTTTCTTGTAAATATAGGCTTAATAACAGAACAAATACATATGCCTGAATTATTGCTACTGCTACTTCGAGAAGTGTAAGTAGGAGGAGTACTAGCGCAGTTAAAATGGCCACGGTTGTGATTTTAGGGAGGAGAACCAGAGTTGCAGTTGCAATTAGTTGAATAAGTAGGTGCCCAGCCGTTAAATTTGCAGTAAGTCGTACACCGAGGGCTAAAGGTCGAATAAACAGACTGATTGTCTCAATAATAATAAGAACAGGAATTAGAAGAATTGGAGTTCCTTCTGGCAGGAGGTGGCCTAGTGCTGCGGTTGGTTGATTACGCATGCCAATAATAATTGTTGCCAATCAGAATGGCACGGCTATGCCTATGTTTAGAGAAAGTTGTGTTGTTGGGGTGAAGGTGTAGGGCAGAAGACCTAATATATTAAGCGGCAGAAGAAAGACTATTAATGAGGTTAGTATAAGAGCTCATTTATGCCCTGGTAGGTTAAGGGGGAGGAGTAGTTGTTGTGTAAATTGGTTAATAAATCAGCCTTGGAGTGTAATTATTCGGTTGTTTAGTCATCGATTGGAGGGGGCTGGTAATATTACTCAGGGGAGTGTGAGTGCAATAGCAATTAGTGGAACACCTAAGTATGTTGGGCTTATAAATTGATCAAAAAAGCTTAATATCATGGTCAGTTTCAGGGTTCTGGTTTTGAGTTTTCGTTGTTTAATGCTATTGGTTCATTAGAAAAAGTGTATTTAAGCATTTTGGATGGGATAATTAGTAAGAAGATTGTTCAAGAAAGCAATAAAATAAAAAATCAAGGGGCGGGATTTAGCTGGGGCATGTCACTAGAGGTGGTTGGGAGGCACCAATGTCTAGCTTAAAAGGCTAGCGCTTAACCCTGTTTAGCTTTCTAGTGAGGCGTCTTCAAGTATAAGGGAGGATCAGTTTTCAAAATGTTCTAGGGGGACGGCTTCTACTACAATTGGTATAAAACTGTGGTTGGCGCCACAGATTTCGGAGCATTGTCCATAAAACACTCCGGGGCGAGAGGCAATGAAGGCTGTTTGGTTTAGGCGTCCTGGGACAGCATCTATTTTTACGCCTAAGGCTGGGACAGCCCAGGAATGTAAAACATCTTCGGCCGAGACTAGGACTCGGATTGGGGCTTCTATTGGAACAACTATGCGATGGTCTGTCTCTAGGAGGCGGAATTGTCCTGGGGAGAGTTCTTGGGTTGGAATCATATAAGAATCGAAGCCAAGGTTTTCGTAATCTGTATATTCGTAGCTTCAGTATCATTGGTGGCCAATGGCTTTTACAGTTAGGTGGGGGTTGTTGATTTCATCTATTAAATAAAGAATTCGTAAGGAGGGGAGGGCAATTATAATAAGGATAACTGCTGGTAGGATTGTTCAGATAATTTCAATCTCTTGAGAGTCTAAGATATATTTGTTGGTTAATTTAGTGGAGACTATAGCAACGATAATATATAACACCAAAGTGCTAATTAAAAAAACAATTATTAATGCATGGTCGTGGAAGTGGAGGAGCTCTTCTATAACTGGGGAGGCCGCGTCTTGGAATCCTAATTGTGAGGGATGTGCCATTGAGCTCAAAAGCTTAAGATACGCAGGGGTTTAACTTGCAATTTTGCCTTGACAAAGCAATGTAATATTTTACTAGTATCTTATAAAGAAAGTGACAGAGTGGTTATGTAGCTAATTTGAAATTAGTTTATGGGGGTTCAATTCCTTCCTTTCTCGTGTGATTGGACTTGAACAAATGCTGGCTCTTCAAACGTGTGGTAGGGAGGAGGGCATCCGTGTAGTCATTCGACGTTCGTTGAGGTAAGTTCAACGGATAGTACTTCTCGTTTAGTGGCAAATGCTTCTCATAAAATGAACAAGAATATTACGACTGCAATTAGAGAGACTAGGGAGCCGATTGAAGAAATTGTGTTTCAAAGGGTGTAAGCATCTGGGTAGTCAGAGTATCGGCGAGGCATGCCAGCTAAGCCTAGGAAGTGTTGTGGGAAGAAGGTGAGGTTTACGCCAAAAAATATTACACCAAAGTGAATTTTTGTTCAGGTGCTATGTAAGGTAAAGCCTGTAAATAGTGGGAACCAGTGGACGAAGGCGCCCATAATTGCAAAGACAGCCCCTATTGATAGAACATAGTGGAAATGGGCTACTACGTAGTAGGTGTCATGAAGAACAATATCAAGTGATGAGTTGGCTAATACAATGCCTGTTAGACCCCCAACCGTAAAGAGAAAAATAAAGCCTAAGGCTCACAGCATGGGTGTATCCCACTTAATTGACCCGCCGTGTAGGGTGGCTAGTCAACTAAAAACTTTTACGCCTGTTGGGATGGCAATAATTATTGTTGCGGATGTAAAGTATGCTCGGGTGTCTACATCTATGCCCACTGTAAATATATGATGGGCTCAAACAATGAAGCCTAAGAGACCAATTGCTATTATGGCCCACACCATTCCTATATAGCCGAATGGTTCTTTTTTTCCTGAGTAGTAAGCTACGATGTGAGAAATTATTCCGAAGCCTGGCAGAATAAGAATATACACTTCAGGGTGTCCAAAGAATCAGAACAAGTGTTGATAAAGAATGGGATCTCCTCCTCCAGCGGGGTCAAAAAAAGTGGTGTTTAAGTTCCGATCTGTTAAAAGTATAGTAATACCCGCAGCTAGTACGGGTAGGGATAATAGTAGAAGGACCGCTGTAATTAGGACGGCCCAGACAAATAAAGGGGTTTGGTATTGCGAGATGGCAGGGGGTTTTATGTTAATAATGGTTGTAATAAAGTTAATTGCACCGAGAATAGAGGAAATCCCTGCAAGGTGGAGTGAAAAAATAGTGAGGTCAACAGAAGCCCCTGCATGGGCTAGATTACCAGCGAGGGGGGGGTAAACAGTTCAACCTGTTCCGGCGCCGGCTTCTACCCCAGAAGAGGCTAGCAGGAGAAGGAAAGATGGCGGAAGAAGTCAAAAGCTTATGTTGTTTATTCGTGGAAATGCTATGTCTGGGGCTCCGATTATTAGGGGGACTAGTCAATTACCAAATCCGCCGATTATAATAGGCATAACTATAAAAAAAATTATTACGAATGCGTGTGCTGTAACAATAACATTGTAAATCTGGTCGTCCCCTAGAAGGGCCCCGGGTTGACTTAACTCTGCCCGGATCAGGAGGCTCAGCGCAGTTCCTACCATTCCAGCCCAAGCACCAAATACAAGGTAAAGGGTGCCAATGTCCTTATGATTAGTGGAGAAAAATCAGCGTGTAATTACCACAGGTAGGATGGCCGAGTTTCAGGCGGTGGGTTGTAGCCCCATACACAGAGGTTCAAGTCCTCTTCCTTCCAAAAAGCCCTGTGGTGTTATGCACATTGGATTGCAAACCCAAAAGCGCAGGTTAGCCCCTGCCGGGGCTTTCCCCGCCTTTTTTGAGCGGCGGGGAAAGATAGATGAATGCTCGCTGGTTTGAGCGCTTAGCTGTTAACTAAGAGTTTGTAGGATCGAGGCCTTCTCATCTAGTGAGGCTTTAGCTTAATTAAAGTATCTGGGTTGCATTCAGAAGATGTGGGGTAGAGTCCTGCAAGTCTTAGTCAGGAGCTAGAAGATTTGCACTTCTTCTTAGGGCTTTGAAGGCCCTTGGTCTGAGTAATCCTAAGTTCCTAAAAAAGGAGGGTTATTATGGCTGGGGAGACTGGTAGAAGGAAGAGGGTTGCAATTGTTAAAGTTGATAGTGGGAGAGGTATTTGGGTATTAGTTAAGCGTCAGGGGGTAGCAGAGTTGTTTGTATTTGGTGAAATTGTGAGGGCTATAGAGTAACAGAGACGAAGATAGAAGTAAAGGCTGAGTAAGGCGCTGATGGCTATAATAGTTGCTGTAAGTGGGAGGTTTTGTTTTGTTAGTTCTTGTAAAATTAATCATTTTGGTAGGAATCCAGTGAGTGGGGGCAGGCCTCCAAGTGAAAGAAGTAATAGGGTGGCGGATGTTGTAATTACTGGTTCTTTTGATCAGGATAGTGCTAGTGTGTTGATTTTTGTTGTGGCAATAATTTTAAATGTTAGGAAGGCTGCGGAAGTTATGATAATATATATTAAAAGGGTAAGGATGGTAAGTTGTGGTGCAAATTGTAAAATAATAATTATTCAACCTAAATGGGCAATTGAGGAATATGCTAGGATTTTTCGTAGTTGGGTTTGGTTAAGGCCTGCCCAGCCGCCTAAAAGTGTTGATGTAAGGCCTAAAATAGTTAGAAGGATGGGGTGAGTGGTGTGAGAAATTTGGGTGAGTAGTGCAAATGGGGCTAATTTTTGTCAGGTGGATAGAATTAATCCTGTTGTTAGGTCTAGTCCTTGAAGAACTTCTGGTAGTCATAAGTGCAGTGGGGCTAGGCCTACTTTGAGTGCAAGGGCTATTGTAATGAGTGTTGCTGAAAGGGGGTGTAGTATATAAGAAATGTTTCATTCACCGGTTAGCCATGCATTAGTGGTGGTGGCAAATAGTAATGTTGCTGCTGCTGTAGCCTGGGTAAGAAAATATTTAGTTGTAGCTTCAACTGCCCGTGGGTGATGGTGTTGGGCTATAAGGGGAATAATGGCTAGTGTATTAATTTCAAGGCCTATTCAGGCAAGGAGTCAGTGTGTACTTGCAAAAGTAAGGGTTGTGCCTAGGCCAAGGCTTATGAGAAAAATAGTAAGTACATAAGGGTTCATTAGTAGGGGAAGGGGTTTAACCAACATTTTTGGGGTATGGGCCCAAAAGCTTATTTAGCTGACTCTACTAGGAAGTGGTGTAGTGGAAGCACTTAGAGTTTTGATCTCTAAGGTATGGGTTCGAGTCCCTTCTTTCTAGGGGCTGAGAGGATTTTAACCTCTATAGGTCACTCTATCAAAGTGGCCCTTAAGCATTCGGGCACAGCTCCGGGGCTATTGCGGGGGTAGGCCCGCAAGTGCAATTAGTAGGGTTGTATGTCATAAAATTATAGCTAATGTAATGGGGAGGAAGTTTTTTCATACTAAATGTATTAACTGGTCATAACGAAATCGTGGGTAGGAGGCTCGCACTCATAAAAATAGGACTGAGAGGAGAGAAGCCTTGGCTATAAGATTAATTGAGGTGAGCTCAGGAAGGGATGGGAAGTGAGATGCTCCTAAAAATAAAATTGTTGATAGTGTATTTATTAGTAAGATATTAGCATATTCTGCCAGAAAGAATAGTGCAAATGGGCCTCCAGCATATTCTACATTGAAGCCCGAGACTAATTCAGACTCACCTTCTGTTAAATCGAATGGGGCTCGGTTAGTTTCTGCCAGGGTTGAAATGTATCACATTGCTGCTATGGGCCAAGCAGGAAATAATAGTCAAATGGTTTCCTGGGTAATATTGAATGTTTGGAGGGTAAAGCCTCCTGTAAAAATAATTACTGATAGCAGAATTAATCCTAGACTGACTTCGTATGAGATTGTTTGGGCGACTGCTCGTAGAGCCCCAATAAGGGCATATTTCGAGTTGGAGGCTCAGCCAGAGCCCAGGATAGAATAAACAGCAAGGCTGGAGAGGGCTAAAATAAAAAGAATTCCCAGGTTTAAATCTGCAATTGGGTAGGGGGTTGGCATAGGAATTCACAATATTAGGGCTAGGGTTAAGGCTAGCATTGGGGTAATTAAAAATAAAAATGGAGATGAAGTTGATGGGCGCACGGGTTCTTTAATAAATAGTTTGATGCCGTCAGCGATAGGTTGAAGTAGGCCGTAAGGGCCTACTACGTTGGGGCCTTTTCGTAATTGTATGTACCCTAAGACTTTTCGTTCAATTAAGGTAAGGAAGGCTACTGCTAATAGGATTGGCACAATGAGGGCGAGGGGGTTAATTAAATGAGTAAATAAGAGAGTTAGCATAGCTAAGGAGGGGATTTGAACCCCTGGGGGAAAGGGCTTAGGCCTTTTGCATTTATCCGGGCTCTGCCACCTTAGTTAGTCCCTTATCTGGGGGGCTTAAGGTTTTGCCCTTCTTTTATTTTATTGAGTTGTTTTCATAGAGTTGGAGGGAGGCGTACTTAAAGCATAGGCCTCATTTTCTCGGTCCTTTCGTACTAGAGAAAATAGCATTACAGATAGAAACTGACCTGGATTACTCCGGTCTGAACTCAGATCACGTAGGACTTTAATCGTTGAACAAACGAACCCTTAATAGCGGCTGCGCCATTAGGATGTCCTGATCCAACATCGAGGTCGTAAACCCCCTTGTCGATATGGACTCTTGAAGGGGATTGCGCTGTTATCCCTAGGGTAACTTGGTCTGTTGATCGGCTTATAGGCCGGATCTTAATGGTCAGATATTCTGTGACTTAGAGATATTTCTCTTGGTTTAAAGGGAATAGTTCATTCCGCGTGGGGGTTTTGTTTTTCCCCATGGTCGCCCCAACCAAAGACTCTGGTCAGGTGGATGTTTCGTTTTGCTCCATTTTATTTGGGGTTAAGAACAATTGACCTTGTGTCTAAAGCTCCAAAGGGTCTTCTCGTCTTGTAGGTTTATGTTCGCTTCTGCACGAACAGATCAGTTTCATTGACTGGGGGGGGGAGACAGTTAAGCCCTCGTTTCACCATTCATACAGGTCTTCATTTAAAAAACAAGTGATTGCGCTACCTTAGCACGGTCAGGATACCGCGGCCGTTTAACACTTATGTCACTGGGCAGGTAAGACCTCCTATACGTTGAAATTTTTGCAGGAGGCGATGTTTTTGGTAAACAGGCGGGGCTGTGTTTGCCGAGTTCCTTCCTTTCCTTTTAGTCTTTCCTGGGGTGGCGCACCAGTGTGGGGTTAACGATGTGAGTATGGGGGGTTTTCTTGTTTATGGTTTTGGTTACATTACTCTCTTTAGGTGAGTTCGTTAATAATCAGTGGTTGGTCCGATCTGACTTACACATGGGCCAGGAGAAGAGGTGTCTTCTTATTACTCGTTTTAGCAGGGTCGCCTCCATGTTTTTATGGAGAGGCCTAGTATTAATAGGGATGTTAGATTAAATGCTGAAATAATAGATTTTTTTCTGCTTGAGCTTTAACGTTTTCTAGACAGGTGGCTGCTCTTAAGCCCACTGAAGCAGTAATCTTAGTAAATATAGTCTTTAGTCTCCTGTGTAAGGTTGTGTCCTGCATCAAAAGGGCTGTACCTCTTTTGATTAACTTTCGTATTTTTCTCTATGTCATATATTAAATTTAGGGAGGTGAGGAATACGAAGCTGAACTTCTATTCATTTCTTAGGCAACCAGCTATCACCAGGCTCGGTAGGCTTGTCACCTCTACCCGGAGATCTTCCCACTCTTTTGCCCCAGAGACGGGTTTGCTCTAAATTTGGCTGTCTCGGGGTAGCTCGCTTGGTTTCGGGGCTTTGAACTAAAATTCTTTTTGCTCAGTTTTTCTGGCTAAATCATGATGCAAAAGGTACGAGAACTAATCTCTGCTTTGTTGTGCTTTAATGGGTTATTTCATTTCTTTTTCAGCTTTCCCTTGCGGTACTTTTTCTATTGCTTAAGGGAGTAGTGCCTTTTTCGTCGCCCGTACTAAGGCAGGAGAATGTTTTAATTAAGTTTTTTGTGTTTAGTAAGTTTAAGTTAAATGGTGGTAAAGTGGTTTTGGTTAGTAAGCTAGCTTTTTAGCTCAGAACGACCCAAGTTGCATGGATGTCTTCTCGGTGTAAGGGAGATGCTTGGCTGCTCAGCCACGTTCTGGTGATCCAAGTGCACCTTCCGGTACACTTACCATGTTACGACTTGCCTCCCCGCTTAAGAGGATATTTTGTTAGTTACTATGTAGTTGGGTGTGGGGAGGGTGACGGGCGGTGTGTACGCGTCTCAGAGCCTGTTTCAAAAAAACACTCTAGTTTGTTTTTACTACTAAATCCACCTTCATGCACCTGTTTCATGGTGTAATTCGTTGTGTTCTGTTGTAGAAAATGTAGCCCATTTCTTTCCACCCCGTAAGCTACACCTCGACCTGACGTTTTGGGCTGTGCCCATTTTGCTTACTGTAGGGCCTTCACAGGGTAAGCTTGCGACGGCGGTATATAGGCGGTAGGAGCAAGGGATGGTGAGGTTAAACGAGGATTATCGGTTCTAGAACAGGCTCCTCTAGGTGGAGGTGAGACACCGTCAAGTCCTTTGGGTTTTAAGCTAGCGCTCGTAGTCCCCTGGCGGATAAAATTGTAAAATTTTTATCAAAGTTTAGGGCTAAGCATAGTGGGGTATCTAATCCCAGTTTGTTTCTTAGCTTTCGTGGCGTCAGCTAGTTTAAAGCTACTTTCGTGTTAGGGCTTATTTATTTCCGTAGTGCGTGCGACAGCTTGGGGGGGGTTTTTGGCTTTATTTAATTTAGCTCTTAACCACTTTTTACGCCGTGGCTATCAACTAGGGTCTCTCGTATAACCGCGGTGGCTGGCACGAGTTTTACCGACCCTCTTAGTCTTAACTAAGTCAAGTTTT
>JBBIGB010081372.1:0-16714 GCA_037577075.1 Alestopetersius hilgendorfi
GCGTGCCAGTCACGCCTGGGCCCATCCACCACGCAACAAGGGCGTTCAGGCCTTTCATCCCTGTACCACCGTGACAGAACCCAACCAACTAGGCACAGACCAGAGGAACTGCATGCAGCTACAGAATTATTTCCTGCTTCTGGGTATCCTTATAAGTTTTAAACCTCTCGCAGTTCAGCGCTGTCCTTTGTACCATTTCATGCTATTCATTGGACCTGAACTATTTGAGATTCAATTAAATTAAGCTTGAAACATTGGGGTGTTCTAAAACTTTTGACCGGTAGTGTATATGAGAATGTAATATATATGTAAAATTTAGATAACTGGTACAATATTAAGAAAATAACATTTTAAAGAGTGTTTGGTATTTACAAGTATGGAAAATGTTTAATATTTACAGCATTAAATTACAGTATTAACACTGCCTGACTGATACACTGTGCAAAGTTCTAGCCACTTATGTTTTTGTTTTTTTTTTATTTCAAGAGCGTACATAAGTACACTTCATATTTAATGCAGACAGATACTATATATTTGCTTGACATTGGGTGGGGCAATATATAGTTCAAGAGATGAGCTTGGTTTGGAAATTATGTACATTAAAATCAATAGAGTTTATTAGATCAGCTGATGATTGATTTTTCTGCTTTGTTTGTAAGAAATGTCTTAATTGCATGACCCAAGTTAGCTGTACACATGCAACAGGCTATACAGCATTTTTTTGCTTTTTTGTAGCAATAAATATATACTTTCTGGATGTTTTCACACAAGGGGACCAGTGTGAGACACTTCAAACTCCACAGTTTGGTAGATCTCCAAGAGACCTTTCCAACGAGCCCTCATTTGTTTTTTTAGCCTGAGTAGATCAGGGGTTATTCCACAAACAGTTCACCTCGCCGTTGTGTCCCAATACTTTTGTCCCAGCAGCGAATTTAAATTTGAACACGGGTTTACCTTTACATTTTCTTTAAAGGTAATGCATTAAACTGAGTTTAAAAGGAAATGAAGCAGATTGACATATTTAGGGTTTACACTATAAAAATAGCCATTTTTACTATACATAGGTGGTTTTTCACTATACATGGGTGCTCTTGAAAGAAGCAGGGGATTACTGTATAACATATTGCACAGTTATGATATTATATGTTCAATTCAGGAAATTTGGACTGAACAACGTTATCTTAAGTTACTTTCATATAGAAAATTAACAAAACATGTTAAATTACCAGGTTGGTTGGCATGGTGACTCTATGTTTGATTGTGAAATCAGTGGTGTGGTATAAATGTCACACTGCCAGGATTTAAAACTGTACTAAATATTATGAATGAATGACTCTGACAGGGGTTACTGGCTCGATATCAATTCATGTCCAGTTCTTTTTCACAAGCAGCACTCTGGGAAAACAAAGATCCTGCTTTTGTTTGAAACCAGAGACAACAGAGTCTCATACTTTAATTGAAAGTGATACCGAACTTCTTTCCCTTGATTTGAAGGACCTGAGCTTGACAAAACCCTTTCAAGCTTCTTCATAACTGGAAGCTTTAAAATTGTCCAAACATCGAAAAGCCACTGGAGAAAAGGTGGATCTGAATGCAGAACAACGAGCGAATTTTCAGCACAGTCAGGGCGAGCAGGATTTTGTGGAATGTCCCTGAAGTGCAGGCCTCATAAAAGTGTGTCATAAAAATGACATCAGTATTAAATGACGTCTTAAAAGTTATAGCTGGACGCACAACTGCAGGACATGGATGTTTAAAAACATGGCAAGAAAAGATGGATTTTTTTTCCATGGGAGAGTTTGGGAGAGCTTGTGTTTTTGCTATGGAGACCAAAGCTGGAAACAGATGCAATAGAAGTTGCTTGTTTGTTTCTGAACCAGTGGTTTTTAAACCGCCTGTGAACTACTGATCAGAACTCCACAACTCATTAACATCTTATTAATATGACTTAAAAACCAAAAGACAAACATATACAGATGGGACCAGACATTTCTACAATGGTGTACTTATACTTGATGATCATCCATCCATCAATTTTCCATCTCCATTGCAAACCATAACTTATGTATTTCTACAACACCTGAGATATATTGGCCACGCCCCACAATTACAATTGGCTGTTAGGGGCATATCATGACAGGGGACAGGACTGTGAAATGCCCTCACCAACATGAAGGATTTGCCTTAAATGATCTTAAATCTAAATGTGACCCGATCTGCCGTAATGAGTCAGAAGTCGGCGTTCTATTCATTTAGATGAGGACTGAGTATGTTGAAAAACATCAAAAATATTGATTTTTCTTTTTTGGTCTCATATGAAAGAAAATGTCTTCAAAATTAATCCCTCAAAGTTTCATCATAGAAATTATAGCTCTCAAATCTTACAAAATAATGTCCAAAATAAGTGCTGTTTTCATCTATCCTCTGAAACGTCAATCTCAGCTGTCCAAGTATGGTGTTAAAACATCAATCCCTGATCTTTTTAAACCCATCAAAATGCTTAAATCATGTACACAAAATCTTTTCAGTGGCCCTGTTCACAGCCTTGGCCCTGTTCACAGCCTTGTGTCCGCCTACCCCTCGACAGATTAGCAGTGTTCTATGTAGCCTAATGTTAGCATTTTTTTTTTTTTTCAGAATATATCTCCTCACAAAGATCAGATTTAACATTTGTATTTTGGGGCAACATCATTGAAGTTTAGAGTGAAGTGTATTGTGTTGTGTGATTGCTGTTTGGTATAATGTCATTGTCAAAATAATGTATTTAATATAATGTATTTAATGATTTAATGTATTTTTCTAAGTATCTAAATGCCTGTAGTAAAATTTGTAGTTGAATACTGGGAATCTCTTTGAATGCTATGGATTGTTAGAGATATCAACAAATATCACGATGGGAGTCAGAATAACGAGTGAACTGTGCCCACTTTGTAGCGTGGTGGAAGAGCTCGGACGGGAGAGACACGAGAGAGTCGGTAAGCCAAGCAGTTAATCTCAGAACGCTCCAACAGGAGTTAGAGTTCACACCAATATGAACCCGCATTCTGAACACGCACACAGACAGGTATATGAATGGTCTCCTAAGAGTCAGAGTACTCATGGTACCGGTGAGAGAGTAGAAGTAGAGTTGGTTTGGGATGAGGCGACACGCAGCCATGAAACATGTAACTTCAATGTCAGTGTGCAGATAGACACTTACTTCCTGTTTATCGTGTCGTGAGTCATCTCCGGTGTCTCGTGGCATCACGTGACCCGGTGCGTGTGACAACAAAAAACTAACAAAAAACTTTAAATGCAATTTTCTCGTTTTTTTAGTTGGAAAATGGTGCTGTGCTACCATAATTCAAACGACTGTAACTTGACAACCGTTTAAGATACAGCTTTGACCAAGATATCATTTTAAAGCTCATTTTCTCTTTGTTTTAGTTATCCCAAAACCTCAATTTTGAATTTTGGATCACTGTGACTCATTTTGCCAGATCAGGTCACAAATGTTAAATATTAAAAATATATTTCTCACTCTAAATATGAAACTCCATGGGGCTCGGTGACCCCTTTCCAACAACCCGAAAACCGTTATTAGCTGAAAACCGACCACCTAGCCCCGATGTCCCATTACATTTGTCCGAGGTGAACGGTTTTCGGGTTGTTGGAAAGAGTGCGAGATATAAATAAATAATTCCATGAAATGAACATTGTTTATGAGTTTTGACTCACGAGTCACAGCACCCGGGTCAAGTCTCAAGTCGTTGAGGGAAGTCTAAAGTCAAGTCAAGTCTTTGTTTGTATGACTTAAGTGCGACTCGAGTCTGAGTCTGGCTCGAGTCCCCATCTATGGTGTGTTCCCTGTAGAGAAGATTGTCAGGTAAACAGGTGAAAATCATCAGTTTCTCAGTTCACAGAGGGTTCTGTAGTGTTTTTCATGCTGATTTCAGATCTGTGTTTTTTTTCGCACGTACAGTGTTTGTGATGAAGCTAGTTCTATACTGCATGATAGTTGGTATAATGATTATATAATAATCATATGCTGAGTGTTTTTGAAGAAACAGGGGTAGCTGACTGACACTGATCATTATATCTATGGCCTGTCTGACTTCACACTGAAAATACTGAAAGAGTTCTTCATTGGTGCTGCGCTTTAATAAAAACCACATGCAAGTCTATTGCAGATCTAGTATTACTCATAAATCAAAAAGTTGATGTGACTGAAAAAACTGAAGCAGGTCTGAAATCAGTATGAAAAACTTTAGAAAAGTTTAGAAAAGTGTGTTGTGGTTTCTGATGAGTACAAAAAAATGTGTTGGCCTGTGTGATATTCATGTAGAAAATGAACAAATAATATGACCAGATATTTTACAAGACAACAGGTGTTTAATGATTTGTACTTGGTACTGAACTGTACTGTAGTATTGCACAACCAGTGACCTACTCAAAATGCTTTGAGACATTTTGAGATCCTGAGTGTCAGAAAACAAGATTTTAATCCCATTTGTGACTGGAAATGTGCTGCTTCAGCCTCCCTGCTTGGGAAATTATGTGATGCTGAGACCTGGCTACCTCTGGTTAAATTTATCATCTTATTATTAGTATTATAGGTGTAAAGTAACTTATAAAGCATTAAAGTACTAAACATCTACTTAATTGCAGCTTAGGTTCTTTAAAAAAGCACAAAATGCTAAGTACATAAACATTAAAAATATAAACTTTTTTATGTCGAGTGCATTTGGAAAAAAAAGGAACTATATGTATGTGGGCTGGGGCTAGAATAACAGTTAGTGTGGTTAGTTTGGTCAGCAGTTTTTTTCATTTTCTTAATTTCCTAGCTGCGTTCCCAGCACCAATATAAACTAGAATGTTAGGATTCATGTTTGAGTAACAGATTCCTCAACGCATTTTCCATTACAGCTTTATCGGCCATATCTTTGCAATTTTAACGAGGCTCACCCTGGGCCTTCCACTTGGTATAATAGGTGGAAAGATAATCTACGCTGGCAGCTTGTAAAAAGAATTAAGAAATTTGCGTCTAGACATGTTTTAATGGTTCACTACGAAGAAAGCTTTCTTCTCAGTGACCACCAATAATGCAAGTCCGAACGAATTGTTGGGAATGACTATTTTAAGACTGTTATCGTCACTGCGATTGACTCACAACAGATGCCTCTTCCCCCAACAGATGGTAGAATAACAAGTGAGTACAGCTAATTTGCAGATCGTTTAATTTTTGATTAATTACTTTTAATGGAAATAGCTGAAGCTGTAAAAGCAGTCTGCTGAAAGAAGAGGAGGATTTATGTTGACCAAAAGAGTTCGGAGACAATCTTGAGTGCATGGCAGCCAAATCGGCGTAAAATTTACAACGAGCTCAGTGTCAAAATTACATGGAGGTTTAGAACAGACTCACAAAATTGGGGAGTGAACTGGAGAAAAAAAACAGTTTGAAGGCCTGAACGATAACACTCGAACAAGGCTCCAAAGCAAAATGCTTGCCAAATTCCATGCTAATCAGACAAGCTACCAACAAAACTGCAAGGAAAATCATAAACAAATCTGGGGCCGTATCACAGAAACAGCCTCTCTTCAGTATAAAGTTAAGAGGACGATTTAAGAGGATTGTTTTCAGTTTGGTATTACAGAAGCAGATCTAACTGGGTTTAGGAATCCTATCTTATCTCGAGTTAGGAATCCTAAATAAGAAATCTAACATTGATGATCCACTTTTATGTCTGTTAACTAGCAACTAACGCAACATGTGATCTGGTGAAGTCACTGTTACCTGCCTAGTGCTGACGGGTGGGCCTCTCCAAAGCTGGGCGGAATTGATTGGCTAACAGCATTATCACATGGCCTGCAGTCTAAATAATCAGCTGGCAACAGTGGAAGGGTTTCCTAAAGTTAGGAGAGTTTATTTAAGAATTTTTGCGGTTAGGATGCTTCTGTTAAACACTATTCTTAATTCAAGTTAGGAGAGGAAAACTGACTCAGGAACGGTTGTTCTGTAATTGCTTTTTTCCTAAATAAGATCCTAAACTGCCGTTACCATGGTTACCACACAGTTAAGATAGGACTTTCAATTTAGGAAGTTTCTGTAATAAGGTCCCTGGCCTGTACGTTTGCCCTTATGAAAAAAAAAAGCTAATTTCGTATAACAAGCATTGGGTGGCCTAGTGGTTAAGGCATCCGCCCTGCGACCAGAAAGTCCGGGTTCGATCCCCAAGACAGCTAGGCACCGCTGAGGTACCCTGAGCAAGGTACCGTCCCCTCGCACTGCTCCCCTGGCGCCGCTGCTTCACTTGGTGAATGGGTTAAATGCAGAGGTGTTCGTGCTGTTCACACTGTGTGCTGTGGTGTGTTCACGTATGACAAAATGGTCACATTCACTAATGGTTTACATCTTGTGGTGAACCCTTTGTGTTGTGTTTATCTGCAGTTTCTTGCTGGGTTTAAATCATTACATGCAGAATTATTGAACATTATTACCAATGTGTTCAATAGTGTACCATGTACCATGTACTGAAACATTATTATCATTGTATAATAGTATTACCAAGTGAAGCATCAATATTACTGATCATCTACTGATCTCTATTACAACAGACTGGTAATTCACTTCACTGTTAGTTATATATCTATAGTATGTATACTTAGTATAAATATCAAACAAATACATGCCAGACGGCGCTGCATCAGTCTTACCTGCATTCCCTCCAAAGGCTTTGTGAATCATGTGGTGGTCTAGTGGGTAGGATCTTCAGCACCACCACTGGGTTCCTGAGCAAGACCCTTAACCCCAAGTGGCTCCAGAGAGAGACTGCTCCCTGTAGGATGGGAATAAAAGTCGCTTTGGATAAAAGCGTCTGCTAAATGTTGTAAATGTAATTAATGAATAAGCATTACAAAATTCCATCAGGAGATTGAGAGTTTGGTGTGTTCAACAGGGTGGTCCCAAAGCAAACACCCAAGAATAAAAAACAGGCTGGAAATGTTCTGCATTGAGAAGTGGTCCAAGATCCTTCAACAAGTGTACTCCATCCTTCTTAAGCAGCTGAATGATGTTATTCATGCTAGGGGCGGCTTACTCATGTTAACAACAGCATGTTTTCCAAGTATTGCTTAAAACATTTTTTTTGTTAAAAATAAAAATGTACAGATTTCAAATGTGCAGCAATTGTTTAAGCCAACAATTGGTGTATGAATAGATAGAGTATAGAGAGAGAAAGACAGATGCACACATATATACATACATACTTTCTTAATCCCATGTGAAGTGAAATGAAGGCAGGCGCACATGCAGACTGAAGGCAGGCGCAGACTTCCATTTTCAATTTTTATTAAACACAAAGTAAATTGGCAAGACGGCCAGAAAACCAAACTTAAGAGAGGAACAAATGGGGAAATGAGCACACACAAACAAAAGCTAGCATGACAGTACAGTGTAGTTTAGAACCTGATACAACTTCAGTACCGTCACAGTACAGTTTAGAACCTGATACAACTTCAGTAACATCACAGTACAGTTTAGAACCTGATACAACTTCAGTACCGTCACAATACAGGTTAGAACCCGATACAGCTTCAGTACAGTCACAGTGCAGTTTAGATACAGCACAGTGCCTGTAGAACTAAGGAAAAGTGCCTTAAGGAATGTCTACATTTTGCCTTATTTCAACCATAACTGTCTCCTCTATCTTAACATTTTCCTCTCGCTGATATCAGCAGCTTCTGCTCTTCTGTGCCAAAGCATGACCACATGCACCATTGTCTTTCCTCAGCAGTTAAATGAAGATAGCTGTCCTGCTGTTTCCAGATAGATGGTGAAGTGTGGGTGGGTTCGAGCAGTGGCGAAGGGGTGGCGGACCACTCTTCAGTAAAATAGCAAACATTTCCACTGACATCATGGCAGTGTGTGGAGAGGAGAAGGTGAAGAGAATGAATTAGCTCCTGCGCCGTGGCACATGGACCCTGTCACATCAGGATCAATTACAGCCCTAATTAACATCAGCTGTGGCTCAACAGGCCTTATGTCTTTCTTATTTTGGGTCAAAATTCACAGAATGGAACTAAATAATACCCTGCCCTCTCAAAAAGGGCTTTTTTAATGGTTGAACTCCTCTTATTATGATGTAGGTTTGAAGTTTTGCATGTTACTACCATGCAAATTGCACTGAAAGGAAATGTAGTTGAAATGAGTAACTTGCTGAATTTAATATTATATATAATACTGGGTAAAAGCAATCAAATAAAACTTGGCATGTGCTGCCCTCTTTCAATCAATCCAACGTTTTTAGTTTTTTTCTTTCCTTTTTTTTTGTGTTTTAGTCTCAGAGCTTATTTTACTCATTAGGCCTTAATCCAAGCCAGCTGTAGACAGTTCTACCTTTCCAGGAGCTGCTCAGACTCAACAACCACAGGAAGCAACTGAGTCTGAAACCGAACACTCTCACAGAGCAGAAAAATATGAAAGGTGTCTGGAGAAAATCCTGTAGACTGAGTAAGTTTGCAAATAAAAACCCATATCAATGCTCATCAGAAGGTTATCTCCTTTCAAGAGTCAACATCTAAACAAAACAACACGGATATGGGGACTCGAGGCGCACTTAAGTCGCACAAACAAAGACTTGTGACTTGACTTAAGACTTTCCTCAACGACTCGAGACTTGAATCGGACTCAGGTACTGTGACTCCTGACTCATAACTCGTGAACCATGTACATTTCATGGAATTATTTATTTATATCTAGCACTCTTTCCAACGAACCAAAAACTGCTCACCTTGCCCCGGTGTCCCATTACTTTTGTCAGAGGTGAACGGTTTTCAGCTAATAATGGTTTTCGAGGGGTCGTTGCTAAGTAACAGCCAATTGTAATCGCGGGGCGTGGCCAATTAGCATATTTTCTAAATATTTAGAGCTCAACATTTACAGCTCAAAAATCCCACATTTAGAGTTGCTGTTTGTAAACAATGCCACTCAAAGACTTGAGACTTGACTTGGACTTGTGAACATCCCTGCAACAACAACACTTAGATAATCTGAGACATTTTGGAATCCAGTGCCATTGTTTGATCAAGCTCCAGTCACCACAGGCATGTTTGGAAAAATGTAGAGGTACTTCAGTGTATGAACACTTAACATAGAGTAACATAACAGCCAGGTTCATACATACAGTTCTCTATATTTTTACACTATATTTTACTCATATAGTTTCCAATATTGACTTCTCTTTAAAGCGTCTGCTCAGTTTAATACTTTATGGTGGATGTAATAAATCAGTAAAGACATGTTTGGCATCTGAAATGTTTCTGTTTTGTTTTGAATGGGGGCTACAAAGCTAATGTAGCTAGAGTAGTAAATGATTATAAATCACCACTTAACATTTTATAAACTGCATGTAAAATAATCAAACACACACCTTGTTGATGTTAAGACTTGTGAATGTCTTTTCTGCTGCTGTTTGGAATATAATTATATGTAAAAATGGACAACATTTTATCAGAACATCACACAAGAATTTACGTGGTTTTCTTTACATGATATTTGTACTTTTGTGCAAACAGTGAATACACAAACACACAGATTGACAAAAGTATTGGGATGTCAGACCATTAACACTAGAACGCCGGCTAATTGGCTATCCTTATAAAGACCGTGTGTGTCAATTGACACAGTGCCAAGTTTCGCACAAGACGCTTCCTGATGTGATGCTGCTGCAATTTGTTCGGGTGTTTAGTCCTGCAGCCGCCGGCAAACACCCACGCTGCAACCAGCAGATACAGCAAGGGTCCTCTTCTGGGTCCAGTGGACCCAGATCTCGTCGTACAGCACCAGTCACTGAGTCAGAATTAGAATCAGGATCAGAATCGCCAAGTGTGTGAGCGACACATACAAGGAATGTGATACCGATCGATGGCGTCTCTCAAACACAGCAGTATAAAACAACAACAATATGTAAAGATCAGTGTGTCCATGTTCCTACATCACACCCATATGTCTCTTACAGAGCTGCTGCTATTCCAATAGGCCAACAGACCTTAATCTGATTCTGAATCTGAGTCTGATAAAATTACATCAGTTAATGCTGTCAGACGTTCTAGTGTAAAAAGGTCAAGGTAAAGTGACCATTCTATCATACGTGAACACACCACAGCACACAGTGTGAACAGCACATAATTCTTCCTCTGCATTTAACCCATTCACCAAGTAAAGCAGTGGGCAGCCAGGAACACAGCGCCCGGAGAGCAGTGCGTGGGGACGGTACCTTGCTCAAAGGAACCTCAGTGGTGCCACTAGCAGTCGTGGGATTACACCAGGGACTTTAATGACTTTGCATTCAAATCCATAGACTTTAATATAGAGTTGGTCCCACTTTGCAGCTCTAACAGCTTCCACACTTCTTGGAAGACACAAGTTTCTAGAGTTTCTGTGGGAATTTGTGTTCATTCACACTGATGTGGGACGAGAAGGTCTGGATCACAATCTCCATTCCAGTTCATCCCAAAGGTGCTGGCTGGGGTTGAGGTCAGGGCCCTGTGTGGTCAGTCAAGTTCTTCCACACTGAACTCTGTCTTTATGGAGCTCGCTTTGTGCTCTGGGACACAGTCATGCTGGAATAGAAAAGGTTCTTCACCAAACTGGGTCCACAGAGTTGGAAGTATGGTGCTGTCCAAAAGGTCTTGGTCTGCTAAAGCATTAAATACTTTTTACCATAAAGTGTGTGTGTGTGTGTCTATATATGTGTGAATATAGTGTAATTGCATATATGTACTTTTTAATTGATTACATTTGAGTATCTTTTCATGTGTTCATCTTTGCCATGCTATCCCAGCAACCCTCTTGAGTCTTATCTTGAATTTTCCAGAAAAAATATAGCAGTGTGTGGGACCATTAATTTCAGAGGAAATTTTCTGTGATGGTCCAGGTCTGTGGGTGGATCTTCTTGTTTTATGGACACAAGAAAACCACACACAAATGTCTGTTGAAATAATTTATCTCCCAGTCCCTACACGACGTGCTGACGTTTTTTTTCCCGCAGTTCCTCCAGCTCCCCTGGGACACGTTCACTTAGCTCAACATTTCTGGAACTTTTACTACCGTTCCAAAAGTAGCTCGGGCAAAAGCGCTTTTCGCTCTCAGGCCACTCTGGCGGTGTTATTTATCTTCTGTGGGGAGGAAACCCGATGCCTTCACCTACGCACCTCCTGGAAACCCTCTCTCTTTTTTTGTAACCAATAAAATTATGGGAGCTGTGGCACATAGGGAGTCTGTAAAACTGCATGTCATCTCACAAATGACACCACGGTCCATTTCACAAACTACCTGAGAGAGTATTAAGTCACCGTGCAGCCTGAGCTGTTTGGAATGACATGATCCCTGCTCTGAAAACCCTACATGATTTTGAATATGCTCCAAAAATGTGACCAAAATTATGTCTGCCAGTCAAAATATTAAGCATTATGCTTAATATTCCTAGCCAGCAATCTAAACAAATTATCAAGGTATCAATTGTCCTAGATTGTCAAATTTGTTTGCACACCATACGTTTTATCCTTTTACAATTACGGCATTTGCCTTGGTCCAGAGGCAAGTGTCCTACCCACTAGGCCCCACCACCTAATGAACTGCAGGTTAGGGCATTAACACAAAAGTCGACTAGTCGACTACAGAGGCACGAGGCCCTCTCTGCCCTTGTTTGTGTACACAATGCAATCTACATCTGATTGGCTTACGCTGACACACGTTCCATTGGTTTAAACAATTATTATAGTCCCTTCATAAAAGGGGTGATACCGTTGGTGCGAGAGGAATCTAAACAACAAGACGAGAGACATGCAGCAGAGAAGACAGACACACACCACGTGTGGAGATCTTTCACTCTAGACACACAAACAGTACGGAGACCTGCACAACCTGCAAGTCGGTGTTAAAGTACAGTAACAGTACCGGCACTCTGCATCTGAAATGGCTCCGCTAGCTAACATGGCTAATGCTAGCACTGCAGGGAGTCATCCTGCCGTGACTTAAACTGTTCCCACTCGCAGTTCTACACTTAAATTTACCAGAAAATTCAAGGTATCAATCTTTGTTTCGTTTTGTTTAAATGTCGTGTTGACTGTTAATGTTACAGAGAACTTTATTAAAAGTTGCTCAGTGTTGGACGCCTGTGTTCCTCTGCTATGTGTGTGAGACATCATCAAACAACTCGTCGACTCTACTTCGACTTTGCTGACCGACTAATCAACTTGAAAAAAACTTTAATGCCCTAGTGCAGGTTTTTATTCTTGTTAAACTAGAAAGTTGTTTTGTGAAAAACTATACATAAAAATGTGTGAAATAAAGCCAGTTTCCTTTCTAAGATGAGAGAATCTGTAACAGTGCAGGTCTGACTCCTATTAACTGGTTGTTGTTGATACAGAGTCAAATTTTAGACTGTCCTATAACTTTAAATGCACTCGTTACTGTTTAATAGCTCACATTATTATTATATTAGTTGGCTTTTTGTATGTCAGTAGTGATGAATATAAAATATTTAACTTTCTGGCTTGTAAAGGAGCTCCAACATGCTGTAAATGTTTTTGCTAGCAAAGAATCTTTAATAAATGTTAAGTGAATAACATGCAAAAGTGCAAAAACCTTTGACTGGTAGTGTGTGTATATTGCTGGTCACATTACCCCCTTAGTAAATGATGATATACTTGTTAAACTAATTGGCAAATTACAATGAAATAAGCAAAAAATACCTTTTTTGCTGTTAAATTTCCAATCAAGAGCAGTACAAGATAGGATGAAGTCCACTTGCCTTCCATGTGGACTCAGGAAAGACCAGACAAGCTCTGGAAAAAGCACGAAATCTTGTCTAATGTGAAATTCAAAAAAATTAACATCATCTTTCCTTTGTGCACAAATGAGAGCAGCGACAACCATAAAAAAGAATGTTGGCAAATGCAGATGCACTGGATAGTGTAGACACACTGATGAGATGCCACATTGCCAGCACTAAAGGGAATGAATGTTTTTCATTTTATATTTCAATTCCCACAGCCACACCAAGACAATTTGAGATAGGAGTCCAAGATGTTTATTCCATCAGTAAATAACACCAGGGAGTGATTAAATCCAATGTGTGAATGTTCACCATCTTGTAAATGGAGCCACCTGTCTCCATGTTTGTTTCTTAAGAAAAAGGCCCATTTTGTAGCATTGTTGAGGTGCCTTTTGCTAATTAAATATGCAGTAAATAGAACTAGCACATGTTGTAATGACGGTGTGAGCCTGTTTTTCAGTCACTTACAGTCAATGATCCAGGGTCTACATGTTAATACTAATAGTCAGCTGCAAGCTGAATGGGGTTTATTTTTTATTTAATCCTGTAGAAGCTTTTTGGTGAGATTTTCTTCCCAATCGTAGTCATAGCCAATTTCACCAGGTCTATCATGCAATCCTAACAGGGAGGGTGAAGGCCACCATGTTTTCACCATGTTAAATAATGCACCAACAATTCATGTTAATTTAATGCCGTCAGCAGCAGCGAACATGCTCATATTAAGATGAGCTGTTTCTCTCAAGAAACACAGAGAAACATACAGCAACATTCAACAGAGTGCAAGTTACAAACAAAGATCACAACAATGTACAGTACCATGTTGTAACAGTAAAGTGTGAATGGAATACAGTAACCCCCCGCTCTTCATGGGGGTTCTAATAGCACCCAGGTATAGTGAAAAACGGTGTTGCTGTGGTTTGGTTAAAAATGTCTATTTTTATAACTGTAAATATGCCCCCAAATTTCATTGTAAACTCAGTTTAATGCATTACACTCACAGAAAATGTAAGGATTAATTAATAAACAGCATCAGAAAACTTTATAGCTTGAAAAAACTTTAGCATTAGCGGTTAGCATTAGCAGCGTGCAATGACTCGTACATAAAAGAAAGGTTGAAATAACTCTCTCTACCCACATGTTTAGACAGGACACAGCTTACTAATTCTAAATAAACTGAGCTAACTGTTGAAAATTGGGGAGGGGGTGTTTAAACATTAAAATACGAGGACAAGACACGTAGCAGTCATGCTACACGCTTCTTCTTCTTCTTTTATGGCGGTTGTCATCTTTTCTGTGTATTACTGTCACCGCTGGACTGGTGGCGGTAATACAGTTCAGTTCTCAGAAAAATCCACTTTAGACCGATTCTGCGAATGCTGATCCGCGTAAAACTGAGGGGTTACTGTATACTTTCCATATCAGTGATGCAGCTACAGAGCAGCCTCTCGATGGTACTCTTGTAGAAGATAGTGAGGATTGTTGAGGGGAGGCCAACTCTCTTCAGTCTCAGAAAGTGCAATATTGTCCAAGTTCTGTGTGCTTAGGTAAGATGGTCCTCGCTCTCCTCCAAAGAGACAGGCAAAAGGTGAAGTAATTCACTGGCGTCTTCTTGGTTATTCAGAGACTAGACATTTATGTACGTTCAAAATTCTGATGGCCTGCTAATGTCTTTGGACAAAAGACTAACTGCCAGTTCTGTTACATCAGCCAACACCACCCACGTTGAATGATGGGAGGAGATGGAGGACCATCTTACCCAGACAGAATGAGGACAATAGTGCTATCTTGCTGTCATGATAGAAGGTCCAATGCTGAGGTGGTTTGAGAGCAGCCCTTTACTCTTGTAAATATAATCACTACAGTCATTTTCCCATAATATGTCATTGCAATTACGTAATCACATAGTTATTACTAATTACTTACGTAATGAGGTCTATTTACTCTCTGTATCAACAGATCCAAATCTGCACTTTCAACATTTTTTCAGTTTGTTTTGATGTGAAACAATCATAAAAAACACAGCAAAAATGAAAGTGATGCTTCACCAGATCGAAAACATCTCATTATAATAAACACCCCCATTTGTATTTCTGCTAGTCTCTATAACCAATTATTGAGAAATAATTAGCATTAAATTACAATAGATATTATTTTTATAACTGCGTCTCTAGGGTTAAGAAGTTGCTGAGCAGTCAAAGACTTTGTACTAAATCACAACCATCCGGAATGGCATAACCCTAATCACCATCATTACTTCTGAGCAGTCAAACTGTTACAGTCTATTGGGATATTAGATCATTTTCCATACAGTCACCCCCCACCTCTCAGCTGTGGGCCTCTGCCTCAGTGAAGACAGATTCTTCCATCAGACCAAGAGGTCCCCTGAGATGTGTAGGCCAAATTGCTCCCGAGATGCATCACATACTGAGCACGTAACACACAAGCTGTCAAGGAAGTGCGAGAAAGCGGATGTTCCTTATCACTTTTAATGCTGTCATCATACTGGAGGACTTTTCTCCTCCCGTTTGTTTCCCCATTGACGAATGACGTCATGGTGGTGAAGCAGGAAAAGTCCTGACAGAAGCTCAGAGTTGGTTGATTAGTTCCCGCCAACGAGCTGATCGTGGCCTCTGAGCCAGAGTGTGGGAAAAATAAATGTAGGACCACAGGAGTTATAATTCTTCTGTAGTTACAAAAACAAGAATGTATTCTTCTGTTACACCTGCAACCCTGCCTTTGCTAGGATCTCATTAGTTCCAGATATTTCAGAAAATGTATGTAATGATGTCTGTAGCACCACATCCATCACAGCATTCCGGGTTAGTGTGTTAGTAATCCTTTTCCAAACATTTATACTGAAGCTAAAGCTCCCTGGCAACAAGAGAGCATGAAACATGATGAAATCCATGAGATTAAAGATAAGCCCCCAGGAAAGGGTATCCCTTTCATCAGAGCAAATCTTTGGGAACTAAGAACAAAATTTTAGTACTTAGACTAATGCTGTACCAATGTTCTTTTTTGGATCCATAACAATTTCCACAGTCTATAATATCATTCAAATTTGATATCTGGTTCAAATGTATTGATCGAGCTGGAATTGCTTCACCAGAGCCACACTAGCTGCTTTTGCACTGAGACAGCAATGGAAACTCCTGAAGATTCCTGTACTTTCTGATGTGGCAATCGGGAGATCTGTTTTATGCAAACATTTAAACAATGGGAACACTGGGAGCTCAAGTAATTATAGCCATTCAAAGACACTACCATGAGTATGGATATATTCTAATTAAAAAGGCTGTTAGATCTCATAGATCTGTGAAATGTGTGTACAGTAATGCTCCACTTTTCTCGGAAGTTACATTTCAAGAGAACCTGTGTATAGCCTAAAAATGCCTATTTTTATAGTGTAAACCCTAAATATGCCCACAAATACGCTTCCAGAACACTTTAATTTCATGTTAACCTCAGATTAATGTATTACCCTTAAAAAAAATGTAAATGTGGCGGGGCGGTCTAGGTGAATATTAATGCCACCGATGAGATACACATCAGTGCGCTGTTTTTAGATTTGTCTACAACCATAAAACTGCAACGACAATGCCACCTAGGGACTTTCACCCTAAGATATTCTCTATTTAGTTAGAAGGACACACAGGTTCGTCTACTAAGTCAGGAAGGAGCAAGAGACGTATTGTACCAATAAAACATTTAAAATTTATTAAAAATCCATACAAAGAAGATTAAAACACACATAGGCTGTCTGTAAAAATAAGGAGTCACTGCAACGACAAAGCAAACAAGTTAACATACATAACAAAAGAAAGAAACCATAAACAGGAGATGAAGCGCGCCGGAACCTCCGTCAAAGATGGCAGTGATGTTCCCTACACACACACACA
>JBBIGB010081768.1:0-16700 GCA_037577075.1 Alestopetersius hilgendorfi
TACTTGAACACCCTCTTCACAGATAGAACATAAAGACATAAAAGACATGAAAGACAATACAGTGCAGCAGCAGTAGTCTTAGTAGTCAGTCGTTGGATTGCAAGCTTTAGTGTTAAATAGTGCAGATGAATTTCTAAATTGTTCAAACCTGTGTTCCTCTACATGTATTCTTCTAATCAACATATTCTTGACTACATAGTTTTAAACAAGGCCTTCTCACTGTCCTATAAAAGGTTGATCAAAGATTGTTTTGAATAAATATCTACAGAAGCATGAAACAAAAACATATAGAATGGATTTTTCGGGTTCATTTATGGTTTGCTACAATACCTGCTTCCAAACATCTACACATTCTGGTTTATGCGTATACAGTCACCATGCAGAGACGAGCATCTCCTCTTTTTCCCAGCCTCGATTCTGAATTGTGCTCAGGTGCCCAGTCCATACACAGAAGTGATTGTCATTCTGTCAGGTTCAAACATCAGCTGAATGGGCTCGGAGAATTTGAAACAGCAGCACAACATTTCACTCTCCGCTGTTAGACGAGAAACATCTAGATTCAATCCAAGTTGTAAAACACAAAGCTCAGTAGCAAGGACTTTATAGTTCTAGTACATTTCACTACCTTCTTACATTATTCACTTCATTATACACTTTACTCTTCCTGCAGATTTACCTTATTCGTTTCGATACAGTTTTACACAATATTATATGACAGTCACTTCAAACCTCACAACTGTCTGAGAGGCTTTTTTAGTATCACTATATACACACACAATTTTAGTCCTGATTTTCCTCTCAACCGTTTTTGGAGATCATCATGGAACGCATCAGATCAGAAACAAATTGATGTTCACTCTGGGCTTGAAAAACAGCTCTTAGTCGCTATATGTGTTTTGTTTAAAGACGTCATCCGAGAGGCTCGCTATCTGTCGAGCTAAACATCTGGACCTGGCAGCGAGTCCGAATCTTGTCGTTTTAAAAGTGACTGGCAGGGAGTGTGGTTTCCTTAATATTGACTGATCTGGTAGCCCGGTGGATCCACATGCTGGCTGAAGAAGAAAAACAGTCTCATGCATGATATTCGTGATTACATTTACAGAAATTATTTCTTCGCCTTTGACTTCTCTATGTAGTTTTATGTGAAAACATAGTCTGGAGACCACACAGCCTGGTCAGAGATTCCTCCTGGTGAAAGATATGTTGCTGACCAGTCATGTGGTGCACAACCCCAAAACTTAGAGAGTCCCAATTACAGGACAGCAAGTTTTGTGGTGCGAGCAGTGCAGTAATCTGATCACTCTGAAAAAGTCATGCAGTGTGTCCAAGGCATAACTCACCTGTATCCCAGAATCGACAACCAGCTGCTGAACAGAACAGTCACAACAAAGTTTATTAAAAGTAATAATCCTGCTGAAAAGAACCCATTAATGTTTCAGCAGCAAGAAACAGAAGCGATAGACACTGACAAAACCAAAACTCTCCTCCAACTTTAATCAATAAAGTGGTCTTCCCCAGCTGCAAGTGTCAGAGCTCCATTATGGATTCAAGCATCAGTCTGATGTTCCGCTACAGTGAAGCCACTAAAGAAGTCAACTGGAAAGGACACTTACCTACAGACTATCTACAGTTACTTTAAATGTAAAACTATGTCTAGAAACTTATTATCAAAAGTATTAGGTTTTGGGTTGAGGTTCAGGTTAGGTGGCATTTACAATATATTTATTTAAAAACAAGCTAGGCATCTACAAAACATTTCCCATGGGCTTTAAAGGATATCAGTGTTTCAGTTTCAGTTTGTGTTTTTAACCTGCTGAGAGCTATTGCTATTGCAAATACATTTTCACCCAATATTACTTGTGGCGGTGGTGTGCTCACATTATTACTGATAGGTCTGTAGTTACTGCAGTATACTGGATGTTTGTAAATGTATCAAGTATGTATAGCTACAACCTACATTATTATGCAAAGAGGAGGACTTGCAGAAGTGTGGTTATGAAGTGTTCTGTAGAAGAGATGGCGGCTCCCAGGCAGGCTGCAGCTGAGAGAGCTCCTGAGACCATGGTGTTAAAAGTTAGTCTTTGTTAGTCTTTGTTGGTTAATTTAAAATAAATTTTTGATTTTACAAGATGACCTTACATTTCCTGTGTAAACTGTGTAGACTGTGCATTCAATCCTGAAGCTTTACTGATGTAACACTATATTTATCTGCAGCAGGACTATTTTTCTTTGTAAATTAGTAAATAAATTTGAGTTATTTTTTTCCCCATCACTGGGTAAATTATTATATATTATTGTTACATATTATTTATCATTGTGAAAATTAAGTGCCAGATGCTGCTTTTTGTGGGTGTGCCATGGTGACAATCTGCAGGACAGCATTTTTAGTCAGTCTGGGAGAAATGTTCATTAAGAAAATGTATTTCTGTTATCTGGGTGGAACTCTGCCACAGAGTCAAGTATCACAGAATGTGCCTGTATGTGTGCTGTATTCATTGTGCATCATAAATGTGCATCATCTCCAGTTCACTAACCCACATTCTGAAATTCTGAACACAAACAGAGGCATGTGACCTGAATACTTTTCACATGGTCTCCATTCAGACGCAGGAGCGAGTTCATGCCAACCTGAAGTGCTTCGTAAGACCGTGAGGTTGACAAGTGGTTTCCATTCTAGTGGCTTATATACACCTGAGTACTCTTTGCTAATAGCAGCACTTAGAGAGTGTTTAGCATCCCAGATCCCTGCATTATTGTGAGATCAAAGCTGGGGCTAATTAGGCTGATGTATGATAATGCAGTCGATTGAAGGTCTTCAGTTACACACTGCGCCCTTTAGTATGCTCACTCACACACACACAAACACACACACACACACACACACACACACACACACACACACACACACACACACACACACATGCCTTCCTCAGTATACAGTGATAATGAAGTCAGTATCCTTATCAAAAAGTCCATGATTATTGCATGACCTTTTATTTATGCAGTAGATTTCTTCCACATAAGCCCTTAAATGAGCTTGAACATGTTTGTGGAAGACCTTTTGGTATTACATGCCAATGCATTTTGCCCTGCCATTTTCTACAAAAACTTCTATAGCTGTGCTTGTCAAATGAGGATGTGTTATTAAGCTGAATGCAAATCAATAATTTCTTTTATTTTCACCTTATAAGTAGCCTTTTTGATCAAATGATTAGTTCAACAATAATGCTAATTTTGCTTAAATGTGTGTTTGGTTAGTATATTACTAAGTTAATGGTGCTGTATATATATATATATATTTTCATGGATGGAGTGTTAAAGCATGGACTACTTCAGTACCATGCACAATATATAGAACATAATCCCAGTTTAATCAGGCAACTGATTAATGTTGAAAGCCTTTACAGATCATTATCATTCACTGAACATAATGTGTCCATGGCGCACTCATTATTTTATTTTGGATGGTCAGAACATACGTGCCAGAGGGAGGAGCACCGCAACAAGACCAACCAAGATTAGGGCATCCTATAAAAGGGGAATTGGAAGACAGAGAGAATTGATTACGCACAGCATTTTGGAAGCAAGCCCCAACTCTATCTTGGCTCTTAGCATCCAACCCCGAGGACTCTCCCCGCTCCCCAGTGGTCAACATATAAAAAAATCATTGGCTTGGAATTGAAAACAATGTGCTGCTGTCTTTAATAAAAGGGCACACATGCTAGGACAATGGCCTCTTTCCATTTTGTGACATTTCAACCAATCAGTAAGCAGTGATGCAGTCAGGGGGGTGGGGTAGCTCAGAGGGTAGGATACTTGCCTCCGGACCATGAGGTCCCGGGTTCGAATCCTACCTTCAGCACCACCACTGGGCCCCTGAGCAAGACCCTTAACCCCAAGTTGCTCCAGGGAGACTGTCCCCTGTAGATAGGGAGTGGAAGTCGCTTTGGATAAAAGCATCTTGTAAATGTAGCATGTTTTTAGCCCTGACATTGAGCGGTTTGTGTACGGCTCTGTTAGGAGTCACCTTAATTGTAATGGAAAAACATTTGTTTGTATCACAGAGTGGTTCCTTGTGGGAAAGTGCCCCAAAACAGCCAAAATATATACAGTACTTCACATGTCTCAAAAAAATGGACCCAGAGTAGGCAAATTTGTTTCTACGAGCCAAATAAGAGGACTTCCAAACTTCAGTAGAACTGAACATATTCTGCTTGTGAACAACTCTGTTTCTCTTTCTTTGCAGGAATCATGAGTGGTGGTACACTGAGCATTGTCTGAGCTGACGTTATGGTGCAACTTCTCTGTCCATCAGCTGTCAGAACTAAATGACACAGTAAGCCTCACAGCAAACACTAATGATGGACATTTGTTGTTTGCACAGAAAAGATCTATTTTGAACAGAGACTGGAGGGATTGAAATGTATTTAGAAGAGGGGCCTATACTGCCTCTTGGAACATTGTGGCAAAACAACAACTCATTCATTGTCTTTTCTTTTAACAACAGTAGCTCAAATCATTTTACTTCATGTCCACACCACCACAGACATCATTGTGAAGAAGCTGCCCAAAATCTGTAGATGAGCTAAAAACAAAAATGTTGAAGTTACACTTTGACTTCAGCCTATCAAACCAAGATCCAGACTTTGATCATATGAAGATTGAAAGTGCGATAAAAGAGCACTTCTGTCTGAAGTTGGGTCAGTTCTTCAGAATTTAGGACCTCCAGATTGGTTGGTTACACTTTTTGATGGCTGATAAGTATATCGCAGTGGATTTTGAATCATCTTTGATTGAACTCTATCTAAGTCTATTTAGACACAATAGGGTGATGCACAGTGTTGTGTTGCTGTTCTGATTAGAATTCATAGTAAATCAGGAGTATGTTCTCTGCCTATCCGCATGGGGATGACTCCAAATTTATTTACATGATATGTAATTATGGAATACCATTAATCTTTTCTGTCTGTCAAATAATTTAATTGTTTTAGTTTCAAAGCTAAAATAAGTTTTCCTTAATTTAAATCAATTAAAATTAATTAAAGAATGGGGGCATCATCTACTACTAGTTTTAAAATGCGGAGCATAAAAGTACTCAGTGTGTCATATGATGCGTTCCCAAGACTTGCAGGGCTGAAATAAATGATTAAAAATTAATGGACAATTTCTGCTGGTATTTTACGGATGGATTTTTGATCAGTCCGCCTTTGAAAGTAAGTAGAAATAGATAACTGTTGTCTGTTCTTCAGGTGGCAGAGTCTGGTGAACCAGACATCAGTGACATACCACTTGGGCTCCTCTCAGTCAGTGCCAATTCAACAGATGCCACGTGCTTCTGTGCAGAGAAGACTGCAGTTATTCTTGAGGGTAGCATAATTATCAATTCCCTGAGACTGGCTGCTACATTTGTCAAGCTTCCCTGCATCTAAGTTACCCAAAGGTGTTAGCTAACACATTTGACTTTATTAGAAATTCTTGATGGGTCTGGAGGATGGGAAGTTAAAAAAAAAAGACTGTTGGCAAAGGAGTCATCTCCGAATTTGAAAAGAATTTATAAAATTCCTTTTGCAAACGAAGTGACAAAAGTGGGTAGGATACTTGCCTCTGGACCAAGAGGTCATGGGTTCGAAGCCTATCTTCAGCACGCAACCAATGGATCCCTGAGAAAGACCCTTAAGCCCAAGTTGCTCCAGGGAGACTGCCCCCTGTAGTTAATGAATGAAAGTCACTTTGGATAAACGCGGCTGATAAATGCTGCAAATGATACATTATTTTTGTTCAACCTTAAGTTTGAATGTATTACTGTTCAAGTTGATGGCAAACAATTTGATTATTTGCCGCTCTCAGCAATGGGGATTCTTTCAAAACCGCAGTTTGAAAGTGGGTCATCTTAGAAGATTGTCATAAATTAATAAAGGTCACAACGTTTTATTAATTACATGATCTGTGCAGGAGAAATGCGTTATACCTCGTTTCATTCTTTTTTGGTCCTTATGGTCTGTAGAGAGATATCTGGATCATTGCTGGCATATGGTGATGTAGCCTTGAATTATGTCTTACCGCAGCTAATTCTAACTTCAGCATGAGAGCTATGAATAGGGGAATACTTGATACGTACTGTAAATCTGTTTGTATCACACAATCTGTTTGTATCACACATAATAGGTGCCTGAGCTCTATAAACTTTAAGTGGTTTTGTGTTAGTGGCTCATTTCGGTTGAAGTAGTTGTTGAGTTAAAGAAAGATTTTGGAGCCACATCGTTGGATGAAAGGTGCCAAGAACAGGTGTGGTTCTTGAGTTACACCAACTTCACACCTTGATCATAAAAAAAACTCAGCCGCAGTGTGTGGTGATCTGCACTTTTTCTATTGTCAAACATGCCCTGTTACTCTTTTAGATGCCTGTTCTCAACTGAAGACCTGAAGACTCTGAAGGCTCCACACTTGAAGATTTATAAGTGAATCAAAAGAGGTCAGTGATGGATTCTTTGCATGAGACCTATTTCCCCACAAGCCATCAGACTTCTCAACACACTGCCTGACCCCAACCCTGCACAATCTCTTGAAGTGTGAACTGACTCAACTTTTCATATTTGCACTTTGCAATAGTGCTCTTTTCATGATACACATGATGCTACATGCAAAAGCACATCCATGTTACATTTGTATTTGAATACTGTCTCTGTATTTGTATAAATGTTGTATTTACATTTCAGGGTTCTATCTGTTTTTCACTTGACAGCTGAGGCAACATTTACACAATTTTGGATGTTAAAAATGAACTTTTGTAACACTTACAGATATGAACCCAAATGCAGTGTTTAATGAATAGATCTTAATGAATACCAACATTTGCAAAGGCAAGAAATTATATCCAAAACATCCAATCAGAGGCAACAGGAACAAGTCCACAAAGCAAAAGAAAAGTCCAAAGTCCAGTGGGGTATTCCATGAAACTTTCTCTTGAAATAAGCCAGACTTTCCCTTAATCCTGTTTCATGGATACCCCCCAGAACAGGGTCAAAAGAAAATACAACCAAGAAACACAGGAAAATTAAACACAAACCGCTTGGTAACTAGGGCTAGTTACTTTGCACATAAGGATTGTCTCTTAGCTCTATATATATGGCTTGGCCTAAAACCCAGGTGATCCAGATCTTCTAATTAAGGACTTGTGCGAAAATCTGGAGTGGATCTCCGGAGAGGGTTGTCTGTTTGTCCCTGACTCTTTATGTTTATAATTTATTTCCATGTGTGTGTTCTTTGTGTTTTTATACTGCAAATCTGGACCCATGTATCTTGTTTCACTGTAAACTTGTACATCTCTAAGATTACTTTGACTTTAGATTTTTATTGACCTTTGTGGTGTGATTGGTTTTGCCAAGAAGATAGATGTGCAATAAGATTTTAGATGCATGTAATATCCAGATCATGAGAGATTCCACCAGGACAGAGCTGGGTTTGTTCAGTAGAGTCCATTTAGGGCAGAGCTAGGGCCATGATACAGTATACTATATTATATAGTTGTTCATCACACAGCATGTATGCCAGCAACTGATACACTTACATATATGTGCATTTTTCTTATGTTTTTTCTGTTTGTTCCTAAGACCTAAAATGATAGAAATGCATTCATTTGTATTCTTTATGAACATTTGCATGTGACCCCAGAAGTGTTTATTATAGTTACATGGGTTTTTTTTTAATTAGAATAACTTTGGTTCTATGTGGAACGCCAAACTAAGCTCAGCATGATGTCTGACACCTCGAGCAAACCCAGGTAACCTACATATATGGAGCTGTATGGTGACAATTTACCAGTTGTTGTGCTTTTATCACAGATCTGTGCCACTGATGTTGTGAGTGTTAACCTAGGGTTGTAACAGTATCGCATCTCTTACATGTGTCACGAGTCCATGCTTGATGTCCACTGTGTTGAGAACTGTCATATGTGTAGACTAACAGAGGATACACATATTGCACATACATACATGTAGTTAATATTAACCTTATGCAAGGGTGCAAAATTCAAAAGTAGGCCTTACTGGCACAGTAGTGCTGTTTCAGGGCTTTTGATTTGTGCTTATACATTTATTCCCTGGATGATTCTACTGCAGTCGTAAGGACAGTCTGCAGTTCTACTTTCTTTTGTATGTCTTTACAGATAACCGCAACTCCTTCAGAGCTTACTATAAAAGAACTGTAATTGGATCCTCTGAATGTCCCTCCAAAATTCTCAATTACTTCATCTCATCACCTCAAACCTATGACTGCACACAACAATAACCTTGACATGAGCTGGCTGAGTAAATGCCTCACATATATCTCTTTAACAGCCTCTTTTCTCCTGCTAGGACAAAACAAATTGTTCTTTTTTCAGAAAGACGTTTGTGTAACTTGTCTAAAGAGACAAATAAAAATGATTTATCACACATCTTATGGTCAGCATATCTGAAAACTGCAGGGAAACTGCAGCCTTACAGCTGGCCAATTCATAATTAATAGCCTGACACATTTTCTCTATTTCTCCTCTCTATTCCTCTATAGCTTTTCTCTTTTCCGCAAATAGTTTATTTATTATTGTTTTTTGCTATTGCCATTTTGCTGTCATGCTAGAATAGGACTTTTGAAATGCATGTTGGCTCTTACTGGAAGTTGTTTCCGCTTTACTCCTTATCAGGTTGCTCTCATGTCTATTGTACCCCTCAGCTCTGCCCTTTCCAGCTCGGCTGCTATAGGGAGGTACGCCAGAGTCACAAGTTGCACTCTTTAGATTTTACCCTGGAAACCTGAGCAGAACAAACTCTGATTTATGTTTTCTCAGAAGGAAACGAGTGCACATTTGTCTAGCCCAACTACTCTTCACTCAAACAAAAATGACCTCTGATGACTAACTGTACCTACTCTGTCAGATAGCTGGTGAATCTGTTCAACAGTGATTAAGTCTGTACACAAAGGCCTTCTGGGTCAACCAGAGGAGGATGGGTTCCCCTTTTGAGTCTTGGTTCCTCCTCAGGTTCTTTCCTCCAGTTTTAACAAGTGTTTCCTCACCTCTGTCATCTTTGGTTCACTAGGGGCTCAGAGCTGGATTCTGTAAAACTGCTTTGGGACAATAATGGTTTTAAAAGGCATATATAGATGAAAAAAATTACAATTTTTATTTGTCAGATTGGAGATGTATTCTGTCAACTATCTAAAACTACATAGTCCAGGTGATTCAAATGCGTAGAAAAGTCTATACAATTATCATATCAAGGTACAATACCACTCAGAGGCATTACAAATTCCAAAAGGCAGGCAGTCATAGTCATACAGGCCCCGGTGGAGGCATTTTTTACTTTTACAGCATTTAGCAGATGCTTTTATCCAAAGCGACAGATGACAGTCTCCCTGGAGCAACTTGGGGTTAAGGGTCTTGGAACCCAATGGTGGTGCTGAAAGTAGGATTCAAACCCATGACCTCTTGGTCCAGAAGCAAGTATCCTACCCACTAGGCCACCACCACACCTTTTTTATACCAAGGTGGGCCCTTCACACCAGATCCCATGGTTTACAGTTAGAATCTACATTTTACTAAAACAGTGTGTAAATAGCACACATACTAATACATACAGCAAATAATATATTTGTAAAAAGTCTCCTCTTCTTTCCTCCTTTATCTTCTGATGTGTATTTTCGTATTGCACAGCTCACATGTATTTCAATGCACAGTTATTATTACATTTTGTGCACATTACAGATAAACATAGATCTTGAATACTCAATCCATTGTATTGTATGTTATACTGTGTATGAATTTTTGAATGTTCAAGGTTCAGTCTTGCTCTATTAAATTTCATTGTTTACAATGTTATTCTCTTCTTTGTATGTACAAAACTTTATTTGTAAATATATACATACAAAACCTTATTTTCCCCATTGTTGCCCTCAGATCTCACAGTAATGCTCATGAACATGCATCTTTGCAAAACCTCCTTTTCTTGGACAAAAGCAGGCCCATTTTGCAAATGAATAAATGGAAATTAAGGTTGACTTTTACTGATATTGGCTTTGTTATTGCTTTTTAACGGATCTTGTATTTTTCCTCCTTTCGTCTTCCTAGAGTGCAAAATAACAAAACCATGGGATCTGATGTGAAGGTTTGAAAAAAAGCCTAAGGTTTAGGAGACAGTAATAAACCTCAAACTATAATAACTTCAATAGCAGGAAGCCGTTAACAGAATCGAAAGGGAAGGCAACAGACCACCAGAGACCCCAGTGTTGCTTTTTACCTTTTATCAAAAATACCTGATGACATACAATCCCTCACACACACACATACACAGTCAGCTGAACAGTCCTTAGCTGGCTGACTTTCCTCTTTGTCAATCTTAGTTAACTGTAGTCCAGCTCAGTTGTCTATTGTATAAAGTACCAAAAATACATACAAAAGCAAAACAGAGAACTTTGTCCCTATAAGATGGCATCAAGAGTGGAGAAATGCCACCCGTCTTGAATTTTGATGCTCATGTGAGATCCCTTAGCTGCTCCTGTTTGTTCCATTTGAGAATCTTATCTAAGGTAAGGTCTGTTGTCTGTAAGGCTGAGATGGAAATGCTCATTCAAGCGTTTCTTTCATCACTCGTTGATTTGTGTAACTCTCTTTCTGCATAAATGTGGTTTAACTCGCCCTCAGACCATCCAGATCACCACTGCCAGTTTTTAACTCACCCCAAAAGTGAACTCACATCTCTTCTATTTTGTTTTCTCTGCATTGGCTGCACTGGAATTTAGGATACAATATAAACTCCTCATTCTCACCTATAGAGCCCTACATAGTCAGGCTCCTCAACACATTGTGGAGTACTTGCAGTTTTATACCAAGTCATGTCCTGAGATTCATCCACCAAGGCCTTCTTTCTGTTTCTCACTCCAGGCTGAAGATATGTGGAGTTTCTCCCAGACTGTGGGACAGTTTTCCACCAGCACTGATACTGGTGCAATGAGGCAACGAGCCATTTATGAGCATTTTTGCATCCATTTATTTATTGGGCTATAACATTTTAATCCCATAAGCTAGCCATTCATTCCTTAAGTTGTTAAAGACCCAGGGCTATATATTTATATAATTATTTGATGTGAAACTAGCAAATAAAATCTTGATATCATTTTAGTTTTTGCGTAGTGAAATTTTACATTTCTTCTTTTATTCCTACAAGACCGTGTTCAGTAGAGTTTTAACTTTAGAAATATGTGGGATAAAAGTCCATAGCCATTGTTATATATGGGACATTCTATGGCTTATTACAATCTAAAAATATATTTCTAAAGGGAATTTGAATTTGACCTTCCTTGGTATCATTTATACTGCTGAAGAAGTTGATCAGAGGACCTCTAGAATGCAGTCCCCAGGCTTTCCCCAACAGTTAGGCTTTCCCCAACAGTTACAAACCATTATTTAAAAAAAGTAACAAGAGGGGCTTATAAAAACTCCACAAAAGGTGTCTGACAGATCATGGCATCCAGCTTCACATTTTCTTTGCTATACTGCCAGACAAAAACAAAGAAAGTGTTTTAGCCTCCTAGCACTAGCTTTGATTTCCTCGTTTATTTGAGAATGGCTGGCACTTATAGCGCCCTCTTTAGGCTGGGAACAAAGAATAAAGGAACACTTATGGCTTGACTTACTTAAGTTAATTTACTTGAGGCCAACTGTGTGTATGGGTGTATGTGTATGTGGGGGGGTTGTTTGTCACTGGGTATTTTTGATAAAAGGTAAAAAGCAACACTGATGTGTCTGGTGGTACACTCGCTTCCCCCTTAGGTTCTGTTAACGGTTTCACACTTTTATAATTAGTTTGAGGTTTGTTACAAGGGGTTTAGTCATTTAGTATTGTAGACCAATTCTTATCCCTGCTGTGGAGTGCATTGGAATTCCTGTGCGATACACCAAAACCCACCCATAGCAACAATCTATCCTCAGCCATGCAGGATGGCCAAAGGCTACCTGTGTAAAATGTTAAGACTCCTTGACTAAATCTAATCCATGCCTTCCTCTGCATCCGTTATCACTGCTGTCTCTGTGTGTGTGTGTGTGTGTGTGTGTGTGTGTGTGTGTGTGTGTGTGTGTGTGTGTGTGCGCGCGCATGTGTGTGTTTGTGTGTGTGTGTGTGTGTGTGTGCGTGTGTGTGCGTGTGTGTATGTATGTGTGGGCGCACACTCACCCTGAAGGTGACCTCTCAGTAAAGGCAGTAGCATACTAACTCTCCCCCTCTCATTCAACTAATTGAGTACAAAACACATAGACATGAGATTATTACTCAGAAAACAGAAAATCCTTTCATGTTCACCAGGAGATATTTACCTTTCACTTGATTTATGCATGTGCTGTTTATTTGAGATGGTTATACAGAACACTCCCTTTGACATATTATGTTACGCTGAGGTCACTTTTCTGAGCATTTTTCATTTCACACCAGCCTTATTTTACTAAACTAACTGAGATGCAGAGAATGGGAAAACAGAAGTAGTCATGCTTCCTGTAAAATGTTTGTCCTTTCAGTTAGTTGAGACATATTTGCATCCAGATGTCTCATATGCAGTTTGATCTATCTACAGTCTTACCTATAACTACCTATAACTGCATTTCTATGAGAATATGTGAAGTGAGATTGTGTGGTTGCTATAAATGTTTTGAGACACAGAAACATTGGTTTTTAAGGCCAAAAATGTTTGTATAAAAAATTCTGTTTACAGAATTTGGTTCAATTCACAGAAAATTTGCTGTATCTTATTGGACCATTTATGGTTATGGATGGCTGTAAATGGGTGGAGCAAACCACTTGCCTGAAAATAAGTAGGAACAGTGCACATGACCGCAGGCTGATTATTTTTAATGAAACCACAACAAACTGTGACATACATCTTTTTATAAGTGACCTGAGCTTTAGTGTCTTGAGTGTAAAGTAACCATGCTGTCATATGTTAACACACCACAGCACACAGTGTGATCAGCACATTTAACCCATTCACCAAGTGAAGCAGCGGGCAGCTGGCACAGAGCAGTGTGTGGGGATGGTACCTTGCTCAAGGGAACCTCAGTGGTGCCACTAGCAGCCTTGGGAATTGAACCCACACACTGTTCAGCCTGTTTATGAGTCTGATGTGTCTTTAGCTTAATGATGAATCTTTAGATGCATTTTTGTTCCTTGTTTTGTCGTTTTCTGCCCACCGTAGTCACATAGTTATTCATAAATATCATGTCATATACATTAAAATAAAATTTTACTGAAACTATGATAAGCTTATGATGAAGATTGTGGGTTGTTTGAAAGTGCACTTCTTTTCATTATTGAAAATCTTTTACTTATACAAGTCTATGCAATGTAACAGAATTGTGAATTAGTAATAATTTCTGCAACATAGTACTTCAATGCAATTCATTTACAATGCTTTGTATACAAATAGCACTGGTGTCTCAAGAAGGTACACTAGTAAAGCATTTCCATCTATTAAAAGTTTTAATATGGAGACTGTCATTCATACAAATGGTGTATCCTATAATTAAGGACTCATTAATGTTTTTAATGGAAAGATGGTAATTTTCACTATATTTTTGTTACCCTGATTACTTTGAATCAGATTATTAGGATTAGATTCCTGCAAGATAAGACCATATTAAAACTGGACTCATGATTAATATCATCACTTTGTTTAAGGACAACACTGAAGCTGTTTTGCATTCTTTAGGGATCATTCTGGTAATAATGGCCAGACTAAACATGAATGATGAGTTTAGTCACCAGGTGTTCTGCAACCTGTAGGAGAAAATGATCCCAGCAGATTAGCAACATATTTCCTTCTTCTCACTAATAAGACCAGACATAATAGGGCCTCTAACATAATTTGCTGGGTGAGTGATGCCGTGCACACTCCCTTAAGTGGTTTAACCATCTTCCCGAATTCAGGTTGGCTGTTTAAATGATTAGAAAAATGAGTTGGAGTTTCACAAATACCATTTAGGAAAGCATCCCAACGCTCCAAGAAATCAATCAAAAAGGACTATGACCAAAAATGCAACCAAACCATGCCAGAACATTACGTTTGAGACTCAAATTACGCATGTAAATAAGTATGTTGTGTGTAGCACTAAAAATAATCACCCTTCAAAAAGAAAGTCGTTCAGTTAGAGTTCATCAATTTGTGAAGGCGGCTATAAACATTTTATGCAATGTCATACAGAGTGAGTTTTGTTCTAGAGAAACCCACAATGGTGGTGAGAGGAACCAGGCATCAGTGCCATTTTATTTACTATCCAAAACCACCAGTGAACCAATTCATGTCTGTAATAATGGTAAAGTTGTGGCAAATCCTTGGGTGCTCTTTTGCCTCACAACACCCTGTATGTATCCCTCCTAAATGTACTTGTTCTAAATTGCATATTTTTTTAGAGTTTATGTTTATAGTTTATTTACATATGTCCTTTTGTACTAATAACTTTCTGTGTGGGAGCTTTCAGACGTTCGGTTCCATTGGCTGCCACTGTGACCAGTTCTGAAGTTTCCCGACATTCACTGATAGAGTTTTACATTAGAGTAGAGAATGCAACAACAGTTTTCATGACAATGTTAAAAATGGGTTATATTCAAAAAGCGCCAGATTTAACATGTCATAAAGAGGGTTTTATCCCACCGTAAAGCATTTACTCAATCATAAAGAGAACTACCAGCTGTTATATGGTTTGCACCATATGTGGCACTGCCTCTTATTTCCCTGATTTGCACATGCATAACAGAATACTGTTCCACAAAAAGAACACCTGGACTGGCCCAGTTGTAAATTTCCCTGGAAAGAACCCCCCCACACACACACACGCTCAGCTGATCACCCAAGGGCAGTTTTGATCTGTTTGGACTGAGCATTATGATAAACAGGACTGCAGCTGTGGGAGTACTTAGGGGAGCTGAGACTAAAGAAGTATACACCAATAATAACATGAAATACATTAATGAAATTTTATACAATACAACAACATGAAATACATCACAAATATAGTATATTGTATCGAATTATTGTGCAAAATGTGCAATATCACTGTGTATCATTCAATTTCTGCTTTCATCTGAAGATACACACTGTGTGCGCGTGTGTTTATTGTCTTGGTGTGATTATACACTGAAGTGAACTACAGGAGGATGCATTGATTTTATTACATTTGTTTATTACATGAGCAGATTGGTTAAAAGGTCCTGTGTTACAGACCAGCTACTGCATCTGTGTGCTGACTAATCTAAAGCACAAATCACACGTGATTTTTCCGCTCATTTGAGCCTGGAGTTCTGTAGTTGCTGCACAAAGTAAATGTAACTGGATGTGAAAGATGACCAAAGTGATTCATGTATGTAGGACATGAGTGGAATTTGCTATCGGAGCATCTGGTTTTTCATGTGCTTTCTTAGTTACAGTATGAATACAATACTATTTTGCGGAGAAAAGAACACTGACCACAACAGACCAACAATCCCCTTTTCCCACCTATTGCTAGTCATTTAGTCATTTTCTCTTCGCTATCACATTCCTTAACCCTTTCTTTCTCAACCCAATATATTCTATCCTGAAGGCCTGTAATGTTGCTGTGTCTGATCTCCACAAGTGCTAAATATGTTCGTCATAGCTGATGTAAATGTGTGCTGGCAGCACGGAGGCTGTAAGTGGCAGGCGTGCTGGTAGCTGTTAATTAAAGCATGTTTGCCTCTGGTGCGGAGAGTGTGAAAGTTCAGAAAACGTGTGGGCTGGACATTGGGACACAGAGGAACACGAAGTTTGAACATGGCCTAACATCAAGAAACCTTTCAGTGGCAGGGCTGTCACACTGTAGACTCTACAGAAACTGTATATTCAAACATGTTCTTTGTGAGATAAATGAATGGACTCCATGTGGCGGGCTGCTTCTGTGGAAAATGCATGATGGAGTCAGTGATCGCTCGACTCATTCCCTGCATGATTCATGCTGAAAGAAACCAGGGCAGCACGTGGATCCTGGTCTCTCCTAGCCAGCTGTCACTGTGGCCCTGTCTGAATTCAAACACCGGTGACATCTTATCAGAAATAACTAGCAGCTCTGACAAACGTGTGGCATTTGACCGTTCGGAGCACAGTCCAGTGGCGGCAGGAGTCCCTGCAGGGGAGGCATTCAACTCACTAAAATAAAACTAAATTAAAAAAATTCACAGTGCTGCTTGTTAGCGAGTAGCAACCAGAGCAGCAACTAGAGCCCATTCAGTAATATTTCACATGTGTGATTGACTTGAAGTTACATTGTGTTGTTAAAGTGTTCCCTTTATTTTTTTAAGCAGTATATATATTAGGGGTGTAGTGGTACACAGATGTCACGGTTCGATACGGTTCACGATACAGCAAAGTTAAACAACAAAATTATTTTAAATAAACAGCAGTGTATTAACCAGTAAACACACACTTGCTTATATTTTCATGTATGTGTTATGCCAGTAGGGTGGCACTATTGCACCACACTATGACCCAAGTTTATGATTTACTTGCGCTTTTTGGTCCCTCTGTGATTCCGTATTACTTCAATCACGCCTTCTCCGTCTTACCGTGTATTCTACGAAAGACATCGGCTGTGTCCGAAATCGCATACTACATACTAGGTACTACATTTGAATTAGAACGTACTGCTCTGCCGTTAAAACAGTACGTTC
>JBBIGB010082529.1:0-16667 GCA_037577075.1 Alestopetersius hilgendorfi
CAATCAGAATGTGTGGGTGTGTATATGTGGTGTGTGTGTGTGTGTGTGTGTGTGTGTGTGTGTGTGTGTGTGTGTGTGTGTGTGTGTGTGTGCAGTAGACAGACAGTTTCACAGGGAATACCTGAACAATATGGTCTTATATGGACCAAGCTGGCCAAGGAACATGCCACTCTGAACCTGAGGGTTATTCATGGTTAAAATTTAAATTCGATCAAGTTTATTCTTCACTGTTTGCTCCCATGTTGCTTGCTTATATTACCCCCTTTCCCACACGCTTTATTTGCCTTTTTGCTAAATTCTTAATCTTTCTTAGAATTGTTTGTTTGTTTGTTGGCATTGCTGTGTTTGTGTGTGTCTTTGTGTCTTGAAAAGTCACTTCCACGCATCTAAAAACACTCTTGTAAAACTGCAGCCCCCTTGCTGGAGTTTTAGTGATATCATTAATATGGATAGATTGAAAACTAAGCTTGCAATTTGATTGATCTTTCTGTGGAAGTGAGGGTCCAATTTACTTAGAATTCAATATAG
This sequence comes from Alestopetersius hilgendorfi, assembly GCA_037577075.1. NCBI lineage: Eukaryota > Metazoa > Chordata > Actinopteri > Characiformes > Alestidae > Alestopetersius > Alestopetersius hilgendorfi. Next base: position 529 of record JBBIGB010082529.1, read on the forward strand.
GTTTCTTGGCAGAGGAACACACAACATGAAGAGGAAAAACTGTGTTCAGGGAAAACAGCTTATTACTGTGTGCATCATCTTAAAGACGTGAAAGAGTTATGAATCACATTTGATTTGAGATCAGCACTGTTGTGGGTGATGAGGACAGTTGTATTTCACATCCACTGGGTGTCACCATTTTGACTTGAACTGCATCTCTGCTTCTTTTTTCTAAGATCTTGTTGTAGTCAGAAATGGGTTTTGTCATTGCATCTGGATGTATTATGGCTATGTTTCTTATGTACACATACACAGACCCAAACACAGACATACAGACACACACACAAATACACACACACTCATCCAACTGTCCTGGTTAAGACCACGGCAGCACATGTTTTTATTCTCTTCCTTTCCACTGAGGTGTGTATTCATATGACACAGGGCTGGACTGGGCTGGCACAGAATCCCGTCAGCACCCCTGGTTGGCCAGTCTCGGCTCAAAATGCCCGGGCCGATTTTTTGTCCTAGTCCAGCCCTGATATGACATTCAGGTTTTTGCCATCTTGAGTGTAAACTTTAATCAAAAGGAGGGCGTCCCAGACAATAAGAAATTCCTAGGAATATTTCAAAGAATATATTTTTCAGTCAAATCAACATACTGATATATTTTGTAATAAATAAAATGCACAATAGAATAATTTTCACTAGTAGTCACAAACATTTGCTCTCATCATTGTCATTGCGTATTTGACCGATGGCATATCTTTCTTAAATTATAGGAACATACTGAACTTCAAAGGCATAATAAGATCTTACAGATATTTTAGTGGTTGCTGTTTTTTGACTTGTTTCAGTATATGTGACAGATAGTTTACAGCTTTAATGATATGTGGCCATTTGGAGATCTACAGAGCCATGCTGGTTCGCATGTGCTTTCTCTCAATAGGAAGGAGGAGAGCATCACTACCTCTGGCATAGAGAGGAGAACCAGAGACTAAAAAAGGAGATACAGTCTTTGTAATCCTTCTCCTACTACATGGCTCTCCATCCTCCTACAGTAAAGTCTTTGGTTGAAGGTGCTTGGCTTCTGCAATTTAGGGACTTTCAAAAGTTAAAATTTTATTTCATTAAGCCACATATTTCCATTTAATCAAATAAAACATATTTGAGTCAGAATGATGGAGGTGAAAGTGGGTAAGAAGTCATTAAAATGCCTTTAATAAGTTCAGTCTCATATTGCAAATAAGAGAACCAATTTCCATATATTTTCAGGGTAGGACTGAGCTATAAAACCACCTTACCTACCAAGCGTTACCTAACATATGGAGCTGACTGCATCGTCCATGCATTTTATCTCAATGCAGTTAATTGTGGCACTATATGGACAGAAATATTGGGACACACCTTTTTTCAGGGTTTGACCTCGACCTCATCCAACACCTTTGGAACAAACTGGAACTGAGATGGCAAGTAAGGCTTTCTTATCCATAATCAGTGCCTGACCTCGTAAAAGAATGAATGGGTACAAATTCCCACAGAAAGGGGGCCTAAGTCCATATTAAAATAAATGTGTTTCAATGCAGTGTCATTAAAATCCTTGTCAGGAATCCCAAGATTTAATGTACTTAGTCTTTAAGGAATGTGTGGGTGCAGTGTCAGTGATGACAGTGACTTATTAAAAGTGCTTTAACAATCAGTCAGTCCAGGTCTGGTCTAAATTAATATCACACCTTTTATGCAAGAGGCTGAAGCTGAACGTGGTAAGAGAACATAGAGAAAGGAGGAGAGAGAACCTGCTGATGCTTTGCATCTTTCAGTGAGAAACCCCTGCTGTAATGTGAGTTTGAGGAAACGAGGCTTCATTTTTTGAAACGACGAAACCTGTGCGATGAACAGGCCACGCCCCCTCGAACACAGCGAACACACACATACACGAACGCGCGCTCGCGCGAGGCGAAAGTCCGGCTGGGGGAGGTGAACGCACCTGAGCTGCCTGTGTTCTTCTCGTTCATTTCTATCAGTTATACCCGGTGATACGCTGCGTTTTTCGCGTTTTAATTTATTTCTCGGCTCTTCAAGCTCTGCTTAAACGAGGCTGGAGGAGAAACGACGCGTCTGAAGCCCATTTGAGGAGCGAGAGAGAGGAGAGAAGCAGTCCAGCACAGGTAGGGGACCATACACCACCTCCCACAGAGAGAAGCTCTCTCTGCTGGGGGAAAAACAAGCTCTCCTTTAAGCTCCCTCTAAATATGGATTCTAATGAATGGCCATTTATTTTCCACTACAAACTACTTATTAATGCAACTTTGTTGAAAGAACCAGTTCCTAATAGACTAGGACTACTACTCTTGCTGGTATGATTATTTTATAAATAGATTAGTAAAGTTTGCTGGTAAAACGAGTTCTACTTTTAGCCTTTGAAATATAAATAAGGATAATACTGGTGTTATGCTGACGTCATGATGCCACTGGCAACCTTTGAACCACGCTGACCCTAAACAACTGAGAGCGTGTTGGCATGCTGGCATTAACTCAGGCACCGTGAACAGGGAAATGCTTTCTTACTTTCTGGTTTATATAAAGTTTCATTTAGCAGTAACATGTATTGTGTGTGTACAGCTCACACATAACAATCCATTTCACCTGAAAAGCAAAAAAGATTAAAATGGCTTCATAAATATCCTGGAAAAATAGTTTTAAATTACTTGTCTAGGCAGTAGTGTGTTTTTTGCTTGTAAAAACACATTAGAACATTAGAATATATACAACAAACCATTAATATTGCAAAAAAAAAAAAAGGTTGTGGACATTTTTGTGGAAAGTTAGAAGTAGACAGATTTGGTTCCAGATTTTTCCTCCATGCCCTCAAGTGACTGCATTGATTTCTTTATAAGCACTACCAGCACTCCTGATTCATCTTAATGAAGCACAGATTTGCCAAACCAAGTATTAATTGGTAGCCACAGGTATAGGGTGCATCCTTAAGGAGAAGTTTGGAAATGGCTAAACAAGCATGCTGACATACAGTGGCTACTACTAAGAAAAGTTTCAGTTTGTAATGTTATTTTTGTTTTTTGTAATATTAATGTATTTTTTTTAACACATAAATGCTTATTGCTTAGATACACCGTACTATCCAGTCTGAGAAAATGCTATGTTAAACCATTTGTGAGGGTACAACAAACGCTGCAAACATTAGAATAAATATAAACAAATAGAGTGTTAGCATAACTCTTTTTTAACCTGGAAACTGAATGTTTTTGAATTGGAAACTGGAATTACTTATTTGCATCTAGTTTCCAGTTTGCATGATCATTAAAGTCAGTTTCTGCACATGGAATTTAACAAATACGTACCAAGAAGGAAGTACAGCGTGAAGTCATGAACCAAACCGTTCGCTAAATTTATTCTTAAAAACATTTGTTAAAATGGAAAATGATATAGTTTACTTGTATTCAATCCAATACGTTGTGTCCGTTATCTTTAGTGCTATGATCAACAGTTCTAAACATTTTTTGGCTGCATATACTCTTGCTAGATAGACACTGATTAGCCACCAGCTAAAACCACCAGCCTAATGTTGTTTAGGTCCCCCTCGTGCTGCCAAAACAGCGCTGGCCCTTCAAAGTCCACAAGAAATCTGAAGATGTACTGTGGTATCTGGCTCCAAAACAGCAGACCCTCTAAGTCTTGTAATTTGCGTCATGTGACCTTCATGGATTGGACTAGTTTGTCCAGCACATCCCAAAGGTCTGGGGAATTTGGAGGTCAAATCAACAACTTTAACTTCTTATTATGTCCCTCAAACCATTCCTGAACAAGTTTTGTAGTGTGGGCACATTATCCCATTGAAAGAGGCCAATAATGTGGCGCAGTAACATTAATGCCAGAGCATCACTCTGCCTCCTCCTCCTGTCTTGCCTTCTTTTCATTGTGCACCCTGGTTCTATCTCTTCTCCATGTAAGTGACGCACACACACCGTCCACATAATGTAAAAGAAGACATGATTCATCAGACAGGCCAGCTTACTTTATTGCTCCATAGTACACTTCTGATGCTCCCATACTCATTGAAGGTGCTTTCAGAGGTGGAAAGGCATCAGCTTGGGCACTCTGACAAGTCTACAGCTAGGCAGTCCTACAGGCAGAAAGCCATGATGTGTTGTATATTCTGACACCTTTCTGTCATAGCAAGCATGAAGCTTTTCAGCAGTTTGTGCTACAGTAGCTGTTCTGTGGGATTGGACCAGACTGGGTAGCCTCGACCCTTGGGCCCATGACCCAGTTGCCAGTTCAACTGTTGTCTCTCTTTGGACCACTTTTTTATGTACTAACCTCTGCACACCAAGAAGAACCCCAAGACGTTGTGTGGATGTTCTGACTCGGGTATCTACTCAAGTATCATAATTTGGCTACTGTCAAAGACACTCAGATCTATACACTTGCCCATTTTTCCTGCTTCCAAAACATGAACTTCAAGAACTGACTGTTTATTTTCTACCTAATATATCCCTCCCCTTCACACGCGCCATTGTCCTGAGATAATCTTGGCTATTCATTTCACCTTTCAGTGGTTTCAGTGTTATGGCTGATCGGGTATGTATGTACACACACCCACATACACCCACACATACAGCATTTGTCTTTCAAGGACTCTGATATAGTTTGAAAAGTTCTAACTGTTAAGTGCATAAAAGCTAAGTTCTCTCTTGACTCAAATTTCTCTCTGCCCTGCTGCACAAAAATTTAGCTCATAACATGGCAAACAGACATGCTAGAATCTTCTGTGGCAGAACGTGTGGGTAGACCGACAGACAGACAGTCATTGAGAAGCCTTGGTTTGAGTGTGTGAGCGAGTGAGCGGCTGCAGGTGTGTAACCTGGCCGGAGACACACAGATGGAGGTCAGGGTGGAGTGCAGTGCAGGAGGAAAGCTGGATCGCTGCCCTGCTTGGGATCAGGTTATGGGCCCTCTGTATGGTGCAGCCAGCCTGGAGGATAAATATCCTGGAGCCTGCCACCGCTCTGAGAGAGAAAGCGAGAGTAATAGGGAGGGTGTAGAGAGGGAGTGAGGGAGGGAAGAAAAAAGGTGAATCAGTTTCATTTTGTCAGCAGTGTGGTGCAGGGCGGACGCGCATGTTAATTGGTGATTTAATTAGTGCTTAAATATTGCAGCTGTGCTCAATAGGAGAAGGCCAGCCCCTGCAAAGCAGTGGGTTCACAGGATATCAAAGATACAACCAGGACAACAATGTTCTAGCTGAAGTGCTTAAAGAAAAATCCAAAGAAATCAAGAAATCTGTCTTCACACGACAGTGTATTTTATAAAACAGTCACTGTGACATCTGTAAAAGTGCAGCTATATCAAAATGTTATTAAGTTGACCATGCAAAAAGAACACAGAACCACTGTGCACAAAAGTAAGATGGAGCAATCTATCTTTGTTCATAATATCTATTTGTTTTCTGCCTCTTCTTTCAGCTTGCACTGCAACATGCTATCGAGGTGAAACGAGATGGGGGAATAATAACGTTCGCTTTGGAGAGAGAGAGAGAGAGAGAGAGGGAGAGAGAGAAAGAGAAAGAGAGAAAGGGAGGTGGTGACTTCAGTGGGTCTTGAAGTGAAACGGTGCAAAACCACAGTAGGAATAGGTGAGGCTGCAGGACAATAAAGGTAGAGGCTGTCACACAGACCTGAGAGAAAGAGGGGAAGAGGAGGTGGAAGAGGGAAGGAGGGGCTTTCATTTTCAAGCAGGTTAACTCAACAAGCCAACAGAACCACAATCCAATTCAATTGAGAGACAGAGAAAGTTAGTAAGACTAAAGAAAGCAAGTTAAAGAAATAAGAAGGAAAGCCAGCTATTCAGTAAAGGGCTGGAGTGATACGGTGTAGGTGCAGTTACACAGTGTATAGTGAAGGGCCTGTGCAGCTGCTGTGTCTGGTTTGTTCCTGGGGTTATGCCTCTCAGTAACCTGAGCCATGTGTGCAGGCTGATAACCCGTGGATTAAGGAGAGTAGAGGCAGCAGTAGGAAGCGTAGTCTTATCTGAGCTGTCCATGATAAAACTACGCTTCTAGAGCCTTGTTCTGCATAATTCAAAACCACGATTACCATGTACTAAGTTTTCAGATAAACACTCCTTATTTTGGTGATAAAACCATTTTTTAGCTTAAAGTCTAGTGGCTTCTAGCTTCTAGTCTCACTGTAGATACTGTACTGCTGAGCCCACTTATACCGGAGCTAGAAATAGCATAGAACTCAGTGGGACCTAAATCTCCATGTCGATACGTTTGGACAGAATTTTCCGAACATACTGTATATTGTGTTTGGATCCATCATTAGAGCCCACATCACAGTTTTGGCAGATTTTACCCTGCACTTGCCCTTGCTTTAGTTTACTTTATTCTTCTTCCCTATATTCATTACTTTAAGTCATTGTATTCGATTTAGCATGCTGGAGATACATACTTGTGTTATTTCATGTCTATGAGAGCTTAGTGGGAATGCGGGAGTTAAGTTGTGGCCACGTATTATTCTTCTTAAGATGGGATGTCTCCGTAGGATGTTACTGACTCAAAAGCTGATGTCATGTCAGTTTTAGAGCCAACTGAAACTTTCATTGTTAACAACTAATGATACTCATACGGTACACTTCACCAATTGTATTGTATTATTTGCAACACACACCTCATAATTTCTAACAATAGGATGCAACATCCTTTTTTGGCTCCTGCTGCCTCTAGCTCTCATTCTTCTTCTTTTCTTGTTCTAGTGAGACGTTAACCTCATCCTGGACTAGAAAAGGACACAGAGACTTACTTCATTGTCCCTGTCCGGCAACCAGGCGGGGAAGAAACAAGGCAGCGGCTGTTGCATGGTGACCAAAGACAAGAGCCTGCTTTGTGAATGCTTCCTTTTCAGATACATGTCCGGCCGTCCTACAGACCCTGACAACAAAGCATAATGCTTCACTCCGGACCTAACTCTGCACATAGATTCTTTAAATGCTTAGCACGTACCTGCCAGGAAGGGTGGAGCCTTTGATTTTTTGAAGACTTTTTACCAACAGCCTAGGACACCAAGAGGATATTTCTGCAAAGTGGTACTTGCAGGTAAACACTTAAAACCCCCTCAAATCTCTTGCCCATTAAATGGACCTCACAGGCCTCTAAAGCGGTGTGTCATTTTGTTGTCTGCAACACGCCCAAATGAAAACTCTAAGCCATTTTTCTTCATGGAAAACATGAACGGCATTGTCAGATATGAGTCCCTGTCACTCCAAGTGGTAGGCAAAAGTGTTACAAGGCTAATATATTTGTTCATCTTTCCAGGGAGTGTATTTGGACGCTTTGATTTATGGGACTGTTAGGTATTCCAATTAGATCATGAATTTTAATTTTTAAAAACTTTGCTTTTATTTAGATGGCAGAGGATACAAAACACCATATACATATGCAATCAATAATCCTTTTTCAGTCGTTCAGTGGTCCTTCATTAATTCATCGATAGGGGTGTGTGTGGCAGGGAGACGTGACCCTTGTTTAAAAGACATATCGTCATAGGTACAATGGTTGACCTCCTCTAGACCGCTCTGCACCTGTGGGAACAAAAGTTTCAGTCTAATCGGAGCCATTCGAAAGAAGATTGGCAAACAAGCAAACTCGTTTCATTGCTGATTGATGCATTGACATGCCTACTTAGCATTTAATTGACATCACTATGTAATGCAAGGCTATTACAACTGTACACAGTAATTTATTCAATGTATCACACACTGCTATGCACTAGATCCAGTTAAATGGGATTAATTATGCTGTCTTTGTAATAAAACATTCAGTAATATTCTTAAAACTGTATATTATAACGTAATATACCGCTGTATCAAAAATATTATTATACTGTCAAAACTAGTTTGAAAAGTGTGCTGTTTTGTGTCTTATTTGACTGCTTTACAGCCTAAGTGCACTGGGATGGATTGGTGACCTCTCCAGGTTGTTTCTATCTGTGAGTGCTAAAATAGGCTCCAGTACCTGCTGCGACCCTGGTTTAGATAATGAATGAGAGTATGAACAGCATCAGAGTTAAAACAGGAAAAACATACAGGGTAAATTAACCTCAGACTTTCTCAACCCTGGTCCTGGAGGTTCCCTGTCCTGCACATTTGTATGTTTTCACTTTTTTCACTGCATTACACACTTGATCAAATTAATCCGCTCATTAACACCCCTTACTGAGCTGGAGTTGGTGTCTTAAGGCAGGGAACAAGCAGTGAAGGGTGCCTTCAGGATCAAGGTGGAGAAACACAGCTTTAGAGCATGATGGAGCAATTTCTGAAAATGCCACTCATCTTTTTCATAGACAGTAATGGCTTAGACACATAAACGGTGAACTACAAAATGACAACACAGCCTCAGGCTCGTTTGGCCTCTTGTTGAACGCGTACTGTGGTTATACATGTTGCATTTATGACCAAGTGGGAACTCAAAAGTTTCTGACCTCCAAGCCAATATCTAGAGCTGTAACATCTCTGAGTTGCTCTTCTATAACACAATTTCAACATGACAGTGGCTATTGAACAAGAAATAAAAGCGTGTTTTAGGCTTTAATTAAAGAATGAATGCTTTAAGCTGGGAGATTCAGCAAAAGACCATTCTGGAGTCAATCAAGGAGTTCATCTTAGTTTATAGTTGAGTATTCTGTAATATCATTATCAATGTGTCCTTTGAAAGGATCACTGTAAATTATTGACCAGGGAAAGATACCACTTTGTTGGTGAGTCATACCCACAATGCCCTTGTGAGGAACATTGTTACTGTTAGGAATGACATACCTTATGCTCATATTTACCGTCCATGGCATGCAGAGCAAGGCTGTTGTACAGATACACAAGACATCATAAAGGTCCAGACCCAGGTCTGTGACCCATTCCAGCCACTATTAACATGGGAAGTGATTTGTTAGTATAAATCTGGCGCATGTTATGTATATTAAAACCTACTTCTTTGTCTTACTAACTTTTTACTTATCAATTAATCCAGTGCTCTGCATGAACATGATCTGATAGTTGTGACAAAGAATGTACTGCTGGGCTATGAAGCTCATTTAAAATAGGAAGCCTAATGAAGACAGTCCTTTAGGGATTTTTGTCTGATAAAGAGTTAAGCAGCAGTATGTTCAGAAGAAAAGTGATTTATTTTCTTATCGTTAATGTCCTAAAGATATTCAGCTAGAGAACCCAAAGCTGAGCAGACCAAATTGCTTTCCAAACTCTCTGGTGATTTTTGTGAGTTTTTCCATAGTCAAAAGAGGAAAGTGCATCATCACTTCTCTTGTTCTCCAACACAACTGACCTGACACTGCTCCAACACAACTGACCCGGCTGGTTATATACGATTAAATGTTATCTACAAAAACCTATGAGTAGTTGATATTGCAACAATATAACATATAAACTTGAAGACATTTGTATAATGCATGCTGAGTGTCATGATATTTTGTTTAGCTCTATTTGTATTCAATATTGACAAAAAAGGAAACAAGTAAAATACTGTATATCAAATAACAAGCTGACCTCCAATCCCATTTTCTTGTTTCTATGTGGTTTATGATTTTCACTGGCTCTTGTTAATTTGTCTATAACTGGCCCAAATTTGTCTTTTTTTGTGATACATGAAGTTGTTTCTTCTTGTAAGAAACACCTTGATGAAAGTGGATGATTTGGTTCTTTAGAGAACCATTTTTAATTAGATATGTGAGTTATGTGTGTGTTAATCCCCAAATAATGTTAGGTTCACTTCGATCTTGAGCAGGCTATAGCTTTGTTTATCAGTGATATATTTCTTCTCTGCTCATGTGCCTCCTCAGTTATTGGGCCCTATTTCAAAGTGCTGCATGACAGTGACAAGAGGATCAAGTCTACAGGGACTTAATTAACAAAATGTCACACATGCTCACACTAAACCGCACCACCGTTTCAGCCACTCACCAAAGAAAAACAATTACAGTCAACAAACAGGAAAAATAACCCATTATGGCTTTGCATTGATTGAGTCTTGTAAGACTGAAGCATCTCTCCTTCTTAAAGTCTGGTACAGGCAGGGCAGAGGAAGGGAATGCCACTCCATGAATGAATGAAATAAATAAATAGATAAATAAGAAATTCTGTAAATTGCCCCCCCCCTTTCCACCCCTTTGGATAAATGTTGTGTGAATTTTTCTAAAAGTCAAAAGTCCTGGCTTTGTACTCTAATTATGTAAACAAATAGACGGTACAAACACATACACTGTCCTAAAGGATCTAGACGCCCCGTCAAATTAGTGAATACATCTAGGCACACAGATGTTCAGTTTTGCACACACAGCTTGTATATTCTCCCTAGAAAGCCAAAGCCTGGAACAGTTGCACCTGAGCTTAAGGTCATCATGCCCAATGCCAAGTGTCAACTGGAGGAGTAAAAAGCCCTCCAGCATTGGACTGTGGAACAGTGCAACTGTGTTCTCTGGAGTGATGGTGCTCCATCATATACCTTTGGGATAAGTTGGGTTGATGTTTGTGATCCAAAACCAATCAACCATCATTAGTACCTGACCTCATTAATGCTCTTGTGGCTGAATACAATCAAATCACAACAATGATCCAACTTTTAGTATAAAGTATGCCCAAAAGAGTAGAGGCTGTTAAGGCTGCAAACAAACTCCTTAATAATACCCTTGATTTCAGAAGAAACTGAAAAAGCAGGTAGACTTACAGGGATATTTTAGGAAAGACCCTAGTCTTGCACAAAACTATATTGTCAATGATGTTTCACTATGAAATCCTATTTAGCGCAGACTACATTTGTGTTTGGGAAATCAAACGTTTTTCACAGTCTTTACGGTATAGTGTAACTACCCCACCCTTTCACCTCTGGTCATTTAAACCCATTATACCCTTTTTTAGAATTTGTCCACTGGGTACAGGGGTGTGGTGTGGAGTTTTGTTTGAGAGTCCTGGCAGAAAGCTGGCAGGCAGTTTGCTGCTGACTGTTCCACTAAAGCCGCTGACAGGATTGTAAAGACAAGCTGTCGGTGCCACAACCTTGAGGGTCGCTGAGACCACAGGGACAGGCCATTGATAAAGGGATTAACACTTGAGCCTATAGCGAAGGGGAATTTCTTTTCTCCTTATACTGTACACACACACACATTTCCACAGTCACAGGCAAGTCACAACAGAGGTGTTAAGGCCTAGAAGGATTGTTGGACTTCAGTCTGAATTTCCTTTGAGGAAGCTGTACAATGGGGTGTGTTCTTGTTTTGGACCTTGCTTTGCTTAGTCTTGGTTATTTTGATTAGTGTTGGATCCTGAGGTTGGAAGTTGGCCCTAAAGTGATGACAGGTATTACGGTTGAATTCACAATTTGACTATTAGACCTAACATTTGCATACCATGTTTTTTACTGAATGAGAGCTTTGTGGAACATGTGGTGTGTTTGTTAGTTGAGAATTGGGCCTGCTTTGCTGCACTAAGGGTGCATATGACTGAGTTATTGCAGTGGGTGTTCCACTTGTTTCTGGACAAAGCTAAACTAGGCAGTTTATCTGAAACTAGGAATCTGTTTTATCCTGTAAAGGCAGGTGATGTTTTGGCCAAAGGATAAATGGCTTGTGCCTTAGGTTATAATGAGATTTCTGCTTTTTTTACACTTCTTTTTATACGTTTTATACTTCTAACTCCTTTAACTGTAAGATTATTATACAGTTACGAATCATTTTCTTACAAAGATGATATATATGATACATTTAGGTAATGTAGTTAAAAAAATGAGAAATTGATGTGTGGTGCTTAGTGTTTAAGGAGTGACTAATAATGTGGTATTGTGGTTATATAATGTATTTTTTGGCTTATACATATTAGATCCAGCAATTTTCAGCATAACTACAGTACAGAATCTCTTTACTCTGGCAGGTGCAGTTCTCAGTCACATCTGTGGTGCTCCAACATCCTCAGCAGTGGCTGGGCATCGGGGGGCGGCATGCCGGAGCTGGAGGACTTTCCCCATCCACGGGGCCAGCAGCAGCAGCACGCTGACCCAGCCCGCATCCAGCAGAACCTCCTGGAGGAGCAGGTGGAGTTGTGGTGGTTCAGCGAGCCTGGAAAGTCTCTGCTATGCTACTGTGTCTCAGTGGCCCTGATCTTGGGCTGCGGCCTGGGTGGAGTGGGCCTCCTGTCCACCACTACCAGTCTGTCCAGCGAGTGGCGGCTGGGAGCAGGGACGGCTCTTTGCCTGCTGGCCCTGGCCATTCTCCTGAAGCAGCTGCTGAGCTCTGCCGTGCAGGATATGAACTGTGTGAGGAGCCGACGGCGCATAAACATGCTGAAAAGCGGTGGCATGTCGGATGTCCTGGTTGTTCTCATTACTGGACTGTCCTTGCTCATATGTGGAGCTGTGCTGCTGGACGTTGCCCTGGCTTACCACATGCCCAAACCTGGCCAAGCTCTGAATGACATGTTTATATCTGGAGTGGTGCTGTTAGCGGGCGGAGGGTTTACAGTGTTATCTGTCGGCATTTACTCGGCTGTAGTTTTCCTCTTAGAGAGGACGAGGCCGGAGCAGAGTCTGCGGGACAGGGTGGTGGGCATCTTCACCGTTTCAGGGCAAATACGTGCCAGGAGGGAAACTGCATCAAGCCTGGCTCAGCTCATATGACTGTATATTACTGCCTTTATAGGATCACATTAAAGTGAATGCAGCTGAAATGAAAATACAGATGCTAGAGAAATTTATCTCTAAACGGATCTATATGATAAATTTTCATTTTCTTCAGATTACACTCCTGCATAACAGGATCAATACTGAAACACAACCACTAATGAACCTTTTGCACAATGGACACATATCGATTGAAGAATGTATGAAGTGACAAGCATTGGTACAAATCGTACTTGACACACAATATGTATCATCATATCTACATCTCATTTTCAGTTATGATGGAGGCTTGTGTGGCGAAACACAGCCAAAACTATAAAAAATGAGCTTTAAGCAGAGACTTTAAGCCTTTACTGTGATACTGCCAGTTTTCACTCAGATAATAGACCAGTGAATGGCAATGAAAAGGGTCCAAGTAATTAATTATTTTTATGTAAAATCTGCGGATTCCTTAGAGCACATCCATTGCTGTCCCCCGATATATGGGCTTCACTGAACATCAGTCCCCCAACATCAGTGCACCGTGTGTGTCCTTCACACTTTTATTTATGTGGGCAAAGGGGAGTGTGCCAAGTGGGTCTCCATCTGGACCTTGGTTGTCAGAGCTGTTTAGTGTGTGTGACAGAACGTATCGGCCATGTCAGTTTGCATGTCTGTGATTTTATTCTGCAACCTCACTCTGCCTCAGTGCAATGAATACTTTTGATCAAATAAAACCAACTCGCGATCAGTCATTGTGACAGTGAAGCATATGCTGTGATTATATTGCTTTTTACAGCCGTTCTTTTGGGTTTCACTGTTGTTTTGGGAAACTTTTACAAGTTGCAAAGGAACCTGGGGCTGGAAGGTTATGGTGATCAGGCATGATAACATCTTTATTGGACCCATTTTTATTGCTATTTATGGAATTTGTACATCACATAGCTAGCTAAATTAACTAATACACTGGAGTAGCAGCCTAGGTTGGAACATTACAGACAAGACATATTTATTTCATTTTTTTTATAAGCAATAAAAGGGGTCTTTTTTATACACTCAAGGTAATATTGAGCGGGGATATATTAATTTTATTGCACTGGAAAGAATTCTCCCAAAGCCATTTTGCTCAAGAGCTGGAATTGATATGAAACAGCCAGAAGTCTAATGGTAAGAAAAATCTGGTGATTTAAGGAAAGCACTTAATTTAGGCATCATGTTTTGAAAGATAGAAGTAATAAATAAAAAGAGACAGCCAAATACATCTACTGGTTGAGATGAGTGGGTTATGTTTGCTTATCATGTGCTTGAGCCATAGTATTACTCATACTATGGCTCAAGCACTACCATATCTGAGTCACTGAGGGTCCTGAGGGGGTGGAGATGGCTTAAACGAGGGTCAGGGTCAGGTTTGGTAGGACTGGGTGCTGACTGATGCCAGTACTCGCCCAACAACCAGCTTATTGTTTCTAAACTGTTGTCAGTCATCACATGAACAATAGCTGTCTCTGTGCCATTGTCTTTAAGTCATCAGTCTCTCATGCAGGGCCTGATATGAACAAGCCCTGTAATATCAAGCCTTGACAGATAGAATATGCAAATACACAGATGTGCACACATGTATACAAATTACGTAATGATTTACTTGGAATGAAATCTTAACGTTAATGCACAAATGATGCGCATCATGGAAAAATCTTTCTTCTTCTTTGAAATAAGAGTTTGATGTAGTATGACAGCATTATTTCAATAGTTTCAGAAAGTTCCAATCTGTGCAGTTCATAGTAGTCAGTATAAAATATATCAAAAGATGCAAAACTGGCAAGTTTTTTTAGTGCTTTCATAAATATAACATTAACATATCCACCAGTTCTACAGCAATTTAGCGTGCCCTTTCATTTTAAAATTTTTAGGTTATATATACAGGACAGCCAATCAGAGCAGTACCAAAACAGAGCGTTTAATTGTACAGGAACAGTAATATGACAGTCCATTTAAATCTACAGGACAACAAAAATATCCTACAGAAAAAATAGCTGCTTCATTCTAAAGGATGAAGAGAAGTTGGAAAATGGATTTTGACTTTTTAATGCAACTTTTTAATCCCACAAACATCATAAGAGGACTACGAGGAAAATATTGAGGAAATGGATAGTTTAAAAATGACAGACACATATTCCTTCTTCTGTAAAATCATTTTTGGGATATGACAGTGACAGTAACAAAATATTGAAGTGCTAAACCAAAGAGTATTTTACAGGTTTGAATATCATGTGGCATTTCCAAATGAGTTCTTGAATACTCTTTTTTTTAAATTGGGCGTCCCTTTCTGATCTGTCCAGTCCAGCAGATGTGGAACATTATCAAGTGTGGGGCGTGTGCTCTTAGCAATATATAAAAAAAATAGTACATCAAAAACACACTTCAGAGTCAGGAACATTATGGAATCACTTTTTTGGATGTTAGCAAATCACTGGCCTCTGGTGAGGGACTGTGAGAAAGAGACAAGCCATCATACAGAATATATTATAACAGATAATATATTCTGCTGCCGCTGCAGAGGTGCCAAACAATATTCCATACACATTAGCCTCACTGATAGAACAAGTGATGGGGTGCATGCTGAAAATGGGGAATTATGGCAGGGTTTTCTCAAGAATAACACACAGCAGGCAGCAAAAATGTAAAGCAGGAAGCTTCTTGTCTAATTCCTTATCTCTGGATTTTGAGACAGATCGGGCGGTGTGATACAAAGTCTCATCCTTTCTCACTGACGTCTAGCTGAGATATTTTCACCCCTGCGCTCGTTGTACAGTTATATGACTGAAGTACAACAAACTTTATATTTAGCCCCTCAACCCAAGTTCCATCAGAATGAGTTTATTATAAAATCGCATTCTTACAATAACTGACAAATCAGCATTTCTCTGGAGCTCAGAACTATTTTATTGTGTGTGAGAGTGTGTGTGTGAGTTTGTCTAGAGACATTATTTAACACTTCTCATTTGCAAATGCAAACAACAGACACGGCTACAGGGCGACTGTGTTGGAAATATAGTGTTACACCACTGCCTGACAGTGTACGGCCTTATTAATCATTGATTTTGTGCTCAAGGTATTCATTCCATCGGTCAGTTAGGCTACGCCTTCAAGTTCTATAAAAACAAAACAATAAAACCATCCACTTACTCTTTCAGAGACTGATAAGTATCAAGTAATAAAAAATATATTTAAAATAGCTCCAAAGTTTGTTTCTTAAAATTATGGATTTGCATATCCAAGCTATTGTTCAACACACAATTCAACTTTACAGTAGACAAGTAACAGACTACAACTACACATGTATAAACAAAGTCAATAGAAAACAATACCCACCATTTCAGTTATTCTAAAATAATACAACTATTCTGTTATTGCTTTGCTCTCTCTCTCTCTCTCTCTCTCTCTCTCTCTCTCTCTCTCTCTCTCTCTCTCTCTCTCTCTCTCTCTC
>JBBIGB010082822.1:0-16663 GCA_037577075.1 Alestopetersius hilgendorfi
CTACTACTACTACTACTACTACTACTACTACTAATAATAATAATAATAATAATAATAATAATAATAATAATATTAATTGATATAGCGCTTTTCAAAAACAAAGTTACATATAAATTAATTCTACCCTCCTGCTCTTTTTGCTGAATTCCCAAGGATTTAACCAGTGCCCAGACCTGTAGTCGTATAGAAACCAGCACTGCATGCTTCCGATGAGACAGGCTATGTGTATTATTATTTGCATTATTATTTTGCTATGACGTACTATAGTCTACCATGTGCAATATTGTGCCATGTTCTTATCAGGTGCTGAAACATCATTATGTGCAATATCTTATGTGCAAAGTCTTAACATGTGCAGTCCTATATGAAGTTTTCAAAATGGGTTATAATCATTTCAAGGCATGCAAGGTGTATTTTTATGTGCAATAGTCTTTCAATGTGGATATCACTACTTAATACTTTCATCATACTTAATCATATTACTTATATACTACAGCTCCACACTAAGTGCAATAATGTACTCCTGACTACCATTTGTGTTGTTAGTAATTCCCCATAATTGTATCTTCTCTATAGTATTTATACCCAGCATTTGTGTATAAATACAGTGTATTTCATATTTGTGTTTTTGTACAATTTTATAGGATTTCTTCAATTTTATCTTTTATTCTGTGCTTGTCTCTGTGTATCTGTGCAATCATAACACGAGTAATTTCCTCCAGAATAAATCAAGTTTTGTGGTTCTGAATCTGATGAGGTTAAAAAACACTGGAGTTTTCCATTAAAGCTGGTGTAAATGATAGAGATTTGGCAGAGATAAGTGGCCCCAGATCAGAGCAGAACGAAAACCTTTAAAGGCCGCATGTTTTGGATTAATGCACAAAAGTCCTTTTTTGAAAGGCCCTGGGTGGCCAGAAACTTGCTTATGCCCCCCTTGCTCTATGCTTGGTGTTATCTGATTGCCGTGTCATGGAAAGGAAGGAGGTGACTGGGGTTTTAAATAGGACCGAATGACCGTCCTTTTGCATGGGGCCATGCTACCAAAAGGTGAGTCAACAGGTGGACAACGTGGAATGTGACACGGACGTTTCCACGGGAATAGAATAATGATCAAAGGAGTGCCCCCTTAAATCTTTTGAGCGTGCAGTGACCATCCTGCTTGAGCGCATCCAGGCCTTCTATTACCACTGAGCTGGCCCCACATGGTCTACAGCTGAGAGAGACCAGAGTGAGACAGAGAAAGAGAGATTTCTATCTCAGCACCTGCCTTTGTACCCAAAGCCCCCTGATGTCTTTGCTGTCCTCTTGCCACAAAAAAGCCATTGACTTTGGTCAAGGAAGGAAGAAACGGTATGGCCCCAGGAGGGATGGGGGTTTTTGTTTCTTTCCAGAGACTCCCAAAGCCGTGGACGGTTTTAGATGCGTCAGGCCACTCATTCAGTGGGCACCCAGAAAGGGCACAGACGTCTTTTAGCTTGGCACAAGTAAGAGTGCATGCTGCAGTGCAATGGCACAGAAAGGCACTGCTTTAGAAAACACTTCTTCATGGAGAAAAGCAAAGCAAGGCCTTTATCCAACAGCATCAGGCAGCAAAAAGAATGGCGTTTGCAGTTTACCTGAAACTCACACTTTGCAAAATAAATTAATGCACTGATATGAAATATGCAGGCTAGTGGGTATTTCACACACTTCAGGTGAAAAAGCCAGCTCAGCTAAAGTAAAAACAAGTCGGCTTCCAAATCTGGCTCCTCCAAATGTAGTCTATTGTTTGAGATTTAGTTCTCTCACTGAGAGCAACACAAAAACAGCATATTTCCATTTTTTTCCATTTTGTATACGTACAATTTGTCTTTTTTAGCCTGAAGTTCTGGAGATATTTATTTGGAGTTCTCCAGCCTGAACAGGTTTCTACAATCTGGTTTAGTGCAAGTGAGTTCAGTAGTTTTAAACTGCTCTTTTTAGTGCTCCAATTAAAACCTCACCATCAAAACACATGCTCTACTAAAAGGTCTGAATGCTGTCGCTGGGAATACTACAAACCTGACTTAAAAAGCAATGACCTCAGCGTTAAGAACCAGATACAGCCTGCAGCAGTAGAAGCAGATACAGCCCCCAGTAGAAAGTTATTACAGCCTGGTATGTGTCACTATTTTAAGGTTTATACAGACATCCAGTGAGTTAAATTGCTCCCATCAAAACCTTACCAGTTCCCATCAAAACCTTACCATAGAAACACATGCATTCCTAAAAGGTCTGAATGCTGTTACTAAGTTCGCCCATAAGAAAAAGAAAATTCTTACACTGCCAGAAACAAATCTTATTTGGCACATCCCTGTAAACTACATATGAGGTTCTAATACAGCATATAGGGAAGTCAACTGCATGTAAAATGCATATTAAATACATACAACATGAAACTTATATAGTTTTGCAACATATAAGCAACATATAAGCATTGAAGATGTTTGCCTTATTCATACATGAAGAAAATGAGAAATCAGGGAATTTTATGGTGTGTGCCACATAAGATTTGTTTCTGGCAGTGTAAGTATTTTAGAAGTTTTATGTATTTTTTTTTTTTCTATGGGCATTTGTCACAAGATCACACATTCTAGCTGTTTATTACATTCTCACTGTTTATTACCCATGCTGGTTCCTGCAGAACACAGAACATTGATATGAGTTGATGCTCTATACAGAGGAATGACCTGATATAAATTCAACATTTCTCTTCATGCTGTTTTTCTTTCAGCTCCCTGTAGCCTTTGGTATGTTCAGTTCTCATGTAAAGTAGCACTCAGTTGGTCTTTTTATATTTTCTGTTCTTCCATTTTTCTTTTAACATATCATGAAAATAAGACTATATAGACAAAAGTACTGGGATGCCTGACCATTACACCAATAGGGACTTTAATGACATTCAAAGACATTAATATGAAGTTGGTACCACTTTGCAGCTAGAACAGCTTCCACTCTTCTTGGAAGGCTTTCCGCAAAATTCTGGAGTTTCTGTGGGAATTTGTGCCCATTCATTCTCTAGAGCATTTATGAGTTCAGACACTGATGTAAGATGAGAAGGACTGGCTCATAATCTCCATTCCAGTTAACACCAAAGGTGTTGAGGTCAGGGCTCTGTGCGGGTAAGTAAAGTTCTTCCACACTGAACTCATCCAGCCATGTCTTTATGGAGCTTAGGCCCCTCAAATATGTCTAACCTGTTTTAATATCCCCTCCGAATTCCTTCAGAAACGCTTCAGGAACATTGTTCAAGTCAGATGTGTGCTTAATTGCACCAAATGTGCAAGTTTTCATTTCAACTTTCGTTATGGGTTAATAAGCTCCACTTTAAAAATATCTTATTAAGTGTTGCATCACGCCCAATTAAGTCAATGCTCCCACTTACATTCAGCCTAGTTTCTCATGGATATCTCCAAATGATCTTGTTATGAAATCTTAAGTTATAAGACTAGTAGAAACACCTTGTCCTGACTGGCTGATTGTTGGATGGTCCATTTAATTTCTTTTTCTCCTATTTACAGAGCCTGAGGGAGGATTTTCTGGTCCCTCTAAGCACACATTCACAGCTGTTGAAATGTGAATTTTAGCAAATAATACTTAAAAATCAGTGACCCCACCTTTAAGAACCATATACAGCCTGCAACATCAAGTACACACCAATTAGGAAGTGATTACAGCCTGATTTGTGTCACTATTTTAAGGTTTATACAGACATAATGTAAAAAAAGAGAAAATACGATCTGAGAGTGTTACCTTTGAGGGAACAGGGTCATGGATATATGGAGATTAATGGAACAAGAGGGACTTTTAATTCAGGTATAGTTACCTAATCACTTAGAAGGCCAGAGTGAATAGGGAGTATTATGTATTCCCACCATATTTCTTACTAATACACAAGATGTAAAAAGGCAATTCAGTAGTTTATTATTCAACACATTCTCTATATAATTCGAGATCGCTTTAAAAGTTGGCATCACATCATATATATATATAAGAAACATCTTCAGTGTAAGTCAGAAAACAAACATTTCCTATGTGCCCAATAAACTTCAACAATGAAATCCAACATTGAATTCTGTCCAAAATGCTCAAACATCAGTACAAATAACCAAGAGATCTTCTATACTAAAATAGACAAACAATAATACATTAAACATGCACAAAAAGACAAAATACCTGTTTAAAAAAATAGATAATAATAATGTGCGCTTTGATACATTGTTCCTGTTTTGGTCTTATTCGCCCTTTCTCCGCCAAGTGTCCGCTAGCAGTGAGATTAGAATGCGGGCCAAATACTCACAATAAATTCACATTCAGTGCATCCGAGATCCAAAGAAAGCAGAACATGAACACAGGTCATGCGTTCCGATCACACCAGGGCAAACAAATCAGCCCCTTCACCTGGACTAAATAACCCATCACATCAGAAGAGGTGTACAAAAAATGGATAAAGGGTTTCACTAACAGGGTTTTGATGCTCAGTAATACAACCTAGATTCATGGAGATGATTAATGCTAAGCTGGAAGTCCAACTAGGAGAGAACAGAGACCATGCTTGGTGCTGGTTGTACTTATTTCAGTCTCTTATCTTAGCACTATTATAGGTGTTATGGATTAACAGTGCACATCACATTACCATTGACCTAGAATGCATAACTACATACTTCTTACATTTATTCTGTCATTATATGTATGTATTTTATCTCATATCTCAACAGTAGAAATATGTGTGTTTGTGTGTGTGTGTGTGTGTGTGTGTGTTTTAGTGCCAGTTTCTTAACTGTAATCTGTTCTCAGCAGAGAGGAGAACCAGGGCTTGACCCTCTGCATCACTAAGTCGTCCTTGACACCCGGGTCCAGAGACGACACTAAAACTCAGAACAGCCTGGTAAGGTGTTCATCATTTCTTAGTCTTGTGTGTGTGTGTGTGTGTGTGTGTGATGTTGTAAATAGTAGAACGAAAATGTCTCTGCACTATAAATATAGCTGCACTGTGCTGACGGAAGAATGGGCACATGCCAGCTAGTGTGTATGTGTGTGAGAGACAGAGTCCCCTGACTTGGCTGTGCCTCATACAGATAAAGGCCATGCATTCTTAACCTCTCCGGCACTCTGCAGGATGACTTTGCTGGGTTTCTATTGATAGCTTTTGAATGCAGTTCCTCTTTACAACGAAGCCATGCAAAAAAAAACTGCCATGTCACATATTGTTTGTTTCCCACACTCGAAAATAAAGTCTCACTTCTATTGTGGAGCCCCCCCTAAAAAAAGGAAAATAACAATAACAAAGTGCTATGATCTCCGAAAGAGGTTGAGAGGTGGTCAGTTGACTGCTGCCCCTGGTTGGCTTTTGTTTTGTTGGCTATTTGACTCGATGAGAACTCGTTGTGTTCATGCGTGGTACTGCTGGCTGGGGCTTGGCTGGTGCTTTGGCCCACTCTAGTTGGGCTGGGACAGACCCAGAGCAGATGTAACACACACCAGGAGGAGAGTTAAGCTGGCCAGAACCACCACGCTTCCGGACCGGTACACCACACGCATCCCACGTCGCTGCACTGGCCTGTACGTCTTCACCATTGCACTTCCATCAAGGAACTTCAAGGAGGAGAACACTGACAACTGTGCAAAGAAACAGACCGACACATACAGTGTTAGACTGAATCCTCATGCTGTTTTGTTACATACATGGAAGCCTGACCTATGTGAAAGTATGAGCTGTGCATTATGTAATGTTTTTATGAAAATACACTGTCCTTCAGAAGTCACGGTTCAAAAGTTTGGAAAAACTATTTTCAATAAAATGCTACCAGAAAATATCCAGCGATCCACTCAAATGAGTGCATTTAGCTACTTCAAGATGCACCCACTGCTGACATGAGCGTTCAGTTTTACACACACATACAAATCTTGTTGTAGTAATATAATATTAGAATTTTTTGTCTATTTTAATATTCCTGTTTTTTGAATAGCAGCAATGATCACTAACATAAATATATGGAAACATCTATAAAGGCTTTATCCAACAAACATCAGTTGTCTTAACATTTTCGGAAATGAAATGACATCTATACGGACCAAAATGGTTTTTTGACAACTGATGTTTGCTGGAGTCAGCGTTTATGTATTTGTATTTAGGTGTACATCATTAGTCATGAAGGGTCGGTTTCCCAGACAGGGATTAAGCTTAGTCTTGGACTACCCTTTCCTTTACAATAGAAAAACTCTATCACAACACTACATAATCTAGGATTAGGCTTAACCCCTGTCCGGGAAACCGACGCGAAATGTTTACGCCAGGCCATAAAGCTCCATGAAAGATTATTAATATGACAAACGTTTTAATGGTCATCTATGTTTGCAGTAAAGTGTGGAATGAAGTTTTCCTCCTTGACAAGGACCCTCACCTGATCTCTGCTAAGGGGGATGGGATTTTCAAACACGGTCCAAATCACTGCTTCTGTGCAGGGAGGGGTGGTTAAAGAGCCCTCGTAACGGTAGTACTTGGTCAAGTTCTGCTCAGGGAGTATGAGGCTGCTCAGGGAGACACCACTAACAGTTGCGTTTGCACCTAGAATGAAAGAAAAAAATCTATGAATTTCCTATTTCTTTGATACAGATAATGCACAGCGCTGTGCACCATAATGAGTCCTAAAAAGCTGAATAAAGTCCTAAAAAGATGAATATTACTCACTTGTTCTTTCCACATTTTTCAGAGCTTTTATGAATCCGTCATACTTTTTGTTGGAACTCTTCGATTCCTGACATGAGAAATTAAAGCGCATTGATTGCAGGAACACCAACCAGCTTAATTGAGTAATACTGTGAGTAATAATTGAGTGAATCTGTTTGTGTGGCAACTGAATATTCTATGCTGTCTGTGAAATATGTTGGCCCATTAACTTTAAATGAAAAGCTAAATGATCAGTGATACCTCATAGAAGAAGCCCAGCACTGCTACTCCACTTGGGTCCTTCAGTGCTTCTTCCAGAGAGTTGAAATCGTTCCTCATGTGCACAATATGCAGCTGATCAGAGAATGAAACATTGCTATTAAAGGTGTAACAATGCATCGAAACATACAAAATTCAAAAATGTTTTATCCTGTTATATCCCTACTAATAGTGATATTGTTTGCAGCAGCACAATGTCACTACCTTAACCAAGGTGAAGTGAATAACATTATTACATCTATCTCATTACAATAGCACATCTCAAGGGATGGGAAACACTAGTAAGTAAGTGAGCAGTCTGTCTTTGAAGCTGATGTGTTGAACTGCTACTACACTTTTATTTAAAACGAAAACAGCTGAAATATTTTACCTTTATCTTGTGTTCTTTGTTAAAGTTGCTGTACTTTTTATTTTTAGATCTGTGTTTTAACTTTTGTGTTTAAAATTGTACATATTTTATAACTTTTGCATGGTTCAGGGTACATTTCACTACACGTTGTACTTGTATAACTATGCATGTGACAAGTAAAGAATCTTGAATCTTGAAGCTTAAAAGCAGAAAAGTAGGTGAGCGTGAGGATCTGAGAGATTTTGACAGGGGTGATGGCTAGATGAATGGGTCTGTGCATCTCCAAGACAGCAGCTCTTGAGAGGACCAACACAATATTAGGCGGGTGGCTTTAATGCAATGGGAAATCGTTGTGTGTGATTAAAACAGCATTTCTATGGTTTGCACCAGGAAAAAATTAGTTTTGATATGACATTGAATGTGTTAATATGAGCTATTAGGTTCAGGAAACCCTAACAAAATGTCACTGTGCGATATCGACGTGTTTGGTGTTCAATAGTGTTTACTGTTTACTGTGTTTTATTATTCTTGATACTGACTGCTGCTATTTTTGATACCGTATTGTTAGTTCTAGTATTTATCTATTTGTTTATCACATCCATCCTGCTTGTTCTTAATCATGTATTTATTCTTTCTCCTCATACACTGGCCTGTTTTAGTACAGCAGAAGAGTCACTTTATCTCCTTAAATATTGGCATCACACTATTTGTTATTTGCTTTATATAGTTTGTACTTATAGTTACAAGAGAGAAGCATCTACAAAGCTGCAAATCTTGTCTGGTTGCACTATGCATTCCTGTGTATTGCAATGACAAAGATATTCTATTCTATTCTATTCTATTCTAGACCCATTAGCATCCTTATTTGCTTCATTGTCCTTTATACATTCTATTAACTGACATACTGAATAACTACTAATATAACATTTCCATATAATGTATAACTATACTAATATAACTTCCATAGAAATATATGTGATACCTCCATGGGGTACTGTTCTCCATCGACAGTATGTTCAGACCCGGGACCACCATTTTCTCCCCAGTGGAGGTGGAACTGCACAGCTTTGTAGGCATTTATGAGATTCCCCCCGCTCACTGTGGCCATGTGCGGCACTGTCACCTTCACTGCAGAAGAGACAAGAAGCACAGAGCTGAAAACGCCCGCACTGAATATTGATTACAGCGCAATTCATTGATGTCCTGATCTGATCTGAGAGAAATCTGAAATTAGTTCCTATGCAATTGGATAAAATGCTGATCCTATATATTTTTCTCGTATTTTATTTATCCCAAGAGAACCATTTATAATGCCTGTATGGTTATATGTTGCACGATGATCATATTTCTTTTTACATACCTCTCTTTTTTCACTTGAATTAAACAGGCTGATTTGACTCTGCCTCTCAAACACTGCTTTTGATTTCAGGGTGATTGCGTTGCTTTTCCCATCGGACTGTAAAAGTGATTACTTTGACCTACATCTGCAAGGGTACCTTCTGGGTACTGTTTCACAGTATGCCTCGTCGGCACCGCGACAGTGGTTGTCTCTATTGCAACACTGCTGTGGGCTTGTCCAATCACTGCATAGCCTTTAGTTATGTGTACAGTACTTGTCTCAAAGGAACTTGTGAATCTTCTCCAGTCTGCTGACTACAGCTGCGTGCAGGCCTTGCAGTTTTGTGCCCTTGTGTGTGAGCATCTAATGATCCAGAAGTGCTGTATCTTTTCTTTCATGGCACCAACACTTCTTATACATAATGCAAATGTTCTATGGAAATGTTTGGGCATCCTTAGACAGATGACATACAGCACTGGGAAAAATCAGAGACCACTGCACTTTATTTTGTCAGCATCTCTATGAGTATGACAACCATTCCATGCCAGTGTTTGTTAAATTCCTGCACAAGCACCACATTATGATTTATGAGGTGCTGATTAAGTTATTGCCTGCATCAAATCTTATTTAACGAGGAACATTCTGTAATCAACACTCTCCTCTCGCAGTGTGACCAGTTATATGGCAAAACACTACTAGAATACGACAAAGGTTTCCAGAGCTGTATTCTGTTCATTTTCTGATTGAAATTCAGAACATTTACAACATTTAGAACATTCCTGCTAATGTAAGTAAATAATATCGAAGTATTTGATCGTTAAACTGGTATCTGGAGTGTAAGTATTTGGATAGTTCACCTTTGAAATCATTTACAGAGTTACTTAGCTATCTCACTTGCAATTGTGATTTTTCATTTGAAAGATTTAAGTTGACTTTTTATTTACATCAGCAATGGAACAGAAACTCTATTGATTTTGGAATTCAGTCCAGTCCAAGTGTACAATGTTATATGTAAAATGTGGCGTGTACTAAAACATTTGTTGTGTTCACGCTAAAAAAAATCTATCAATGCCTTAAACTACCAGGATGGGTAATCATCTGCATCTAACTGAAGGGGTGGTCTCTGGTTATTTTTTATGGGTGGTGGTGGTCTAGTGGGTACGATACTTGCCTCTGGACCAAGAGGTTATAGGTATAAATCCTTCAGCTTACCACCACTATGTTCCTGAGCAAGACCCTTAAACTCAAGTTGCTCCAGGGAGACTGCCCCCTATAGTTAGGGAACGGAAGTCGCTTTGGATAAAAGCATCTACTAAATGCTGTGACTGTAATTTCTCTCAACATACTTCAACATGCTTGGAGGAGAACAGTAACAGCAAATGCTGTCATCTAACAGACAGTCAGTCTGGTCTGCTCTGTACTGTGTGATGGTGGGGAGAGGGTGGGCCACCCTACACTCTCAGAGGGGGTAAGGCTCTTTATGCTTTTAAGGACTCCCAGACACAGATGAATGTTGCATCCCCAGGCAATGCTTATACATTTGCACCTCTCAATTTCAACCATTTAATTATTTTTTTGGACAACTATTCTCTTCTCAATAAACCACTGCCTTCACTGCCCTTATAGACAGTCAAAATTCTCCATGAAGTCTGTTAAAAAAAAGGCTTAAAAGAAGTTTATCAAAGCATATCCAGGCACATCTCCAACAGTAGGGTCAATCATCTGGTCTAATCAGATTCAAAACATATTAATAATCTGTAAGAGATAGATAAACAAAGACCTTTGTCCCAATGGCTAAAATTTGTCCCTGGCTAAAAAAAAATTCCGACTAAACTGAAATACTTGTGAAGGCAATCATTTTTAGTAAAACAGGCCACATAAATGAGGATAAAGAATAATTTAATACCGAATTACTATAACTGGTTTGTAAATGGCACCGAAGGAAATGAACAAGACAGCAGGCTTGTGCTCAGACTGAAGCAGTCTCATTCTCATCTTACCCTTAAACGACACAAACAGGCACTTGCCCTTTAAACAAGTCTCAAACATTTACAGCATTTTGGCAGACGCCCTTATCCAGAGCGACTTACAATCATTAATTACAGAAACAGTTCCCCTGGAGCAACTGAGGGTTAAGTGTCTTTCTCAAGGACACAGAGGTAAAAGTGGGGGTTGGAACCTGCAACTTTGTGGTCATCAGGTTCACGGGCAAGTCTTTACACTACAAACAAATCTGAAGTGTGATTTAAAGATATTAAGGGAAATCCAAGAATACCTGAGCATGCTAGTGAAACCTGACTACTTGACTACCTGATACACTGACGGAGGGGGGGGGCATGCAGTTTTCAACAGCAGCATTATATTGGAGATAAGATACAATTCCCTCAGTCTTTAAAGGATGAATTACATTCTTCTCAAACATTACATTATATTGGAGGCATAGATACAACTCCCTCAGTCTTTAAAGGATGAATTACATTCTTCTCAAAACAAGACTGCACACAGAGCAATACATTTTCACCAGATTCAAACCCAAATTAAATGTCCTTTGCTGCTTAAAAACAACTGACTGTTTAGAAACGGCACTTGAAGCAGAAAGTTCAGTGCTTGCTTTAATTACACCCCATGAGGGAGCAAGGAGAGTGAATATCTGTGCCATATGCTAACATTACTGCACTGTGGCTGTCAGAACAAAACCTTGTCTCTCCAAGAGTTTACCGAAGAAAAAAAGGTGCACAACTTTACTTGTAAATTTTGAGACACAGATTTGTTGAACAGATTTTGGTTGAGTAGCCAGTTGTTGTTGTTGTTATTATTGGGGTGAACATTGCCTATCCCGCCCTCAAATGCAGTCTGACCAGAGCTTTTCAGAACGTTGTTGAAGGATTACTACAGTCTTAGCTAAACATTAGAATTTCTAACAGTAGAAAAATCTAGTGCTATACAGAAAGAATATAAAAGATCAATTAAAGAACTATGTGCAACAGCTTCTTTATCATAAAGAAGAACTGTATAACTGTGCAAAAAACTTTACAGGAGACAACATTGCCATTTAGTGTAAGTAATAGAACAAGATTTGATTCAAATCTTTTTGAATCAATTTGTTGAGAAAGGTTCATAAAGAGTAGTTTATATATTTTAAATAGTCTAAAGTGGAAAATGAAAAAATGGAGATACAAGGAGATATAACCTTTACAAAAACCTTTTCTTACCTGAGTGTCCATTGTTTTTCAGTACACCGTCGAAGGCCTCCTGGTAGCCAGTAAATTCAAGTGGAGTGAGTCGATGGTCCAGCTTTGTTTTCCTGGTCACTATGTTAATGGGAGACTGTCTTTGCCTCTTACACTCACCATTCACGTCCGACCAAAGATCTGGTCCTGCCAAAAACACGGGAAAACAACTGTTAGGCCATTATCATTTTAGCTAAACTTCTAGACCCAAATCAAAGCAGAGAGACTCTCAGCTTACCTTTGCAGTGTGAATCACAGCTCACTTGAGTTTGGTAGCACCATTCTGATTACAGAAACACATATATCATAAATCGTAAATCAGTGTGTAGAAATCAGACAGAATCAGACCACTGAACAACATGGCATAATTAACCCTTACATGCCAAACTCAATTTTATGAAAACTGCCACAGAATGTTTGATTATGTATGACTGTACCTTTGATGAACATCACTTCATCATATCATGAAATGATTTCACTATTCACAATTTTACGCCAGTGTGATTCTATTTCCTGTCATGCATCTCCTAAAGCCCTAAAGCACTAAAGCCTCCTCCTCCCCAATCATCCTTTGTTAAGACCATCTGAGACAATGGGACCACCAAGTGGCATTGTCAAGCGAAACAATGATAGCTAGCTTCTTTATTTTGAGAACTAACTAGATGCTTCCTCCAACACAGGAACCGCAACAAGTTTATATCCGCTGAGGGCGGACTCCTAATTTATATGCAGATGTCAGTCATATTTATCACACTGTATTTATTAAATTCCTCATCGACTGTTATGTTTAGTTTTAGTCGCTCACAAATAATGGATTGTTCTTGTGTTTGTTCACTGTTTAATGTTATTCTCAGTCAAACAAACATTACGAATGCACAGGAATGGTCCTTCCATTGTTCTACATCTAGACTAACTAAAGGTTCTGGGTTCATGTTCTGTCTTTCTACGCTTTAGGAGGACATCCCAGGCTCCAGCACCGCACACTGCTCACATTATCAGCTCGTTTCAGTTTGTTTCAGAATTTATTAATATTTCACAACGGAGACACAGGTTTCCGCTTCTGTGTGTTTTGACGCTGCTTCAAATATCAAATATTTATTTGAGGGAAAAAAACTGTGTGCCATTGAAAAAATATGGATAAGGTTGTTTGTTTCTTTTTGTAGGTTCTGTGTTATTTTTTCATTCTCGTCAGCATGAATGGTGAGTGTGAGTGCACGCAAGTGCTTAAGAAATGGTAAACCAGGCAAGTTACTCTGTAGTTTGGGTGTGAATCCCACATAGTAAACTGAATGTGGTTGAAACTGAATGCAATCTCTTTTAGGGCAGGTCCAGAAAACAAATATAGTGCCTTCATTCATTAAATGCATTGTTTTGATCATCAGTACCTGCTCACTGAACATCTCTTCTAAAATCAAGAGTATTAACGAATTTGTTCTCCACTTCCTGCCCTCTGGGAATACTTTACACTAGAACAGATTTGATTGCAATCAGACAAAATCGTAAGACCGGTTACTGAGGTTTAGTGGATAATAGGCACCACACCAACTCATCCCTAAAATATCCCACCAACTCATCCCTGGATCATCACTTCAGAGAACACAGACCCAATACATAAGCTTACAGCCTAAAGTTGAGGGGCATCATACTGCCCTAGGGGATCCATTCTGATGCTGGTGCTTTCCCATGGCGATGATACATTATGTGAACAAAAGTATTGGGTCACCATCACACCAACAGCAACTTTAATGACACTGCATTCAAATACATACACTTTCATATGGAGTTGTTCCCCCTTTGCATCTCAAACAGCTTCCACTCTTCCTGGAAGGCTTTTCACAGGATTTTGGAGTTTATGTGGGAATTTCTGTCCATTCATTCTGTAGAGCATTTATGAGGTCAGACACTGATGTTGGGCGAGAAGCCCTGGGTCACAAGCTCAGTTCCAGTTCATCCCAAACTAGGACGCAGTCATGCTGGATTAGAAAAATTGCTCCAGAAACTGTGTGGAGGAAGTGTCTTACTGAAGATTGCATTAAGATTGCATTAAGATTGCCCTTCACTGAAAGTAGGTGGCCACCTGAATTCAATAATTAAGATGTGTGTCCCAATACTTTTGTGCATATGTGTGTATCTATATAAATCACCTCTAAACTTCCTGTTATTCTGGCGTGTTTGTGTATTGTGTGGAGAAAAAACAGAATAATGGGCGTCTGGAGCGATATCTCTGGAGGATACTGGCTCTTTGGAGAGTTAAAACTGTCAGAGAGGGACAAACGAAGAAAGAACAAAAAAGACATACGGCTTCTGCGCTTCTTTTTGTCTAAAAAAAGACGAAGACAGCACGGGTAAGTTTAGACATGTCGTTTCCTCGCTAGTCTCTCTTCTGAAGTCTCTAGCTTTCGTCGTGATGAGACTATTTTCTTCTCACTGCGGAAAGCTAACGGTGAGCTTTCATTGAGTCGAGTAATACATCTTTCCTCGTACAGCTCGACACGCGCGTCCGTTTTATTCACATTTCCATATATTTTAATATTTTTTTCAAAATATTATGGTGGAGTCCTGTCCACCTTGTTGCTACGCAACGTACATTAGGATATTCTCGCGTGAATGAATGGCTCTAGCTAAACTAGTGCTGCTGGTGAAATCTGCAGGGTTTTATAGATAAATATTGCGATTAATCTAACTAGCTTACATTTAAAAAATGTATATATTGTGTTTGAAATGCATTCAGTTAAGATACGCATTTCCATTCAGTCAAACACAGTCATCATGTACAGACTTTCCTATATTCAACATAGAAATCAGGTACTGGATGGAAGCAAAGCTGAAATACTTCATCCTTCATTTGACTAAACATCTCCTGTTTGGGTCAAAATAAAGATTTTATTTAATTCACTGAAATGTACTTTAATTTTGGCCAGATTACAACTATAAATGAATCTGAATTTTAGGCCTATTGCACGTTAATCCCATTACTTCATCATCAGCTGATATTTTATTGCATTTATTCTTACTGAATGAACTCTAAGCCACTAAGCCACAAGTCATTCTGCACTACTCATCTAATGTTACAGCACATTAAATCTTTACACACAATTATGTCAGTGTTACACTAATGTTCCTGTCATTGTATTGCATTGTTGCTTATTGTCTATATTTTTTCTATTGTCTTATTATCTTTTATTCTTTCTTGTTGCACTGAGCATGCTAAGGACACAAGAAATTCAGTCATGATTAATAAAGGTCTTCCTTGTCTTATTATCTATTGTCAAGATGATTTTTTGGTGTTTTTCAGTTTGTAGGTCAAATTTTGTGTTTAATTTTTAGTGCAATGCTTTATAAGTTTGCTTTCACCTCACTAGCAACTGTCTTCACACTGAAGAAAGGGCTGCGAGGCAAACAAACCAAAAGGGTGAAAGTGTGTGAAAGTTTGTGTAAGACAAACTGTTAGATATGACAACACCTGTTTTGCAAATGCTATTGCTGCAACATAACAGAACAAAAGAAATAAGCACAGACTCACTGCATCACTGTTTTTTTCTTCTTTTATGGCATGTAAATGACTAGTTATCTCTCTTTAAACATGTATACTCTATACCTTTACAACAGCAGGTTACACTGACCAGTTTATCATGTCCTGTGTCTGGTATACTCAGAAAAGTACTTTGAATTTACATGATTCAAATGTGTCAACAGTTGCTGACACAACAGAAAATCAACACCTAGTGCCTTTTTCATTACTTTAGAGTTAAAACAGAGACAAAGAATAGTGTTTAACACTACAGACCAGTTAATAAAACCCTCTTAATTGAGTGTTTTAGCTAGGCCCCTACTCACAGTTAAGGACAATCTTAATGCCTCAGAATACCAAGACATTTTGGACCGTGCCATGCTTTGGGAAAGTTTGGGGAAGGCCTTTTTCTATTCCAGTCCACAAATCAACATCCATATAGAATTGGCTGGATGAGCACAAATTCCCACAGAAACTCTAAAATCTTGTGGAGACCTTCCAAGAAGAGTGGAAGCTGTTATAGCTGCAAAGGGGGACCAACTTCGTATTAAAGTCTATGGTTTAAAAAGAATTGACATTAAAAAGTCGCTGTTTGTGTAATAGCCAGGCGTCCCTATACTTTTGTTCATATAGAGTATCTAGGTAACAGCACCGGGAGGACAGTTTGCGGTATGAATTGTGAGCCAATCGGGGCGCAGGAGGCTGGACAGATTCAGCCAGTCATTTCGTAACCGGTGTGTTTTCTGCTCAATACGGGTGGGAAAAAGCAGAACCGGCGCTCCGCTGCAGGTGCAGGGCTGGCCGAGGAAGGCTGCGGCGCGCGGTGTTCTCTTTATTTTTAGCATCTTCTCGATCAGTAGAATTTTTTTAAAAGAAATGTTGCTGGTAATAAGTAACGCTGATGTCCTATCGGCTGAGGAGCGGATCGACTCCGGGGATTAAATCGTGATGGATTCGAGCAGGGGCTTTCCAGTCTTAATAAATGGTGAGAAGTCTGTCGGACAAATGTAGAGTTTTTTGTAACTATAGCTCCGTTAATGTGAGTCAGTCGTCAAACCCTTATATTAATCTGTAGGGAGGCCAATACGGTAGTCAGTCAAGTAAAAATAAATGTCAAGGAATGTACAAAAAAATGTCAACAAAAACAATAAATTAAAAGAAATATATATATTTAAAGATGTCTGTACATATATTTATCTATCTATCTATCTATCTATCTATCTATCTATCTATCTATCTATCTATCTATCTATCTATCTATCTATCT
>JBBIGB010083100.1:0-11628 GCA_037577075.1 Alestopetersius hilgendorfi
CTTTCTATATATGTATGAATTATGTTGAATTTAAAAATAAAATTAAAATAATAAGCGACTTTGGTTAGATGATGGGAAATCAAAGACTCACTATTAGCAGTGTACTGTTTTAATGTTCTTACAATATTCAGAATAAAATCTAAATGGAGAAAAATGACACTTCAGTTGTGGAACAGTGTGTGAAGTAGTACTGGAGTGCACTGTTCAATGCCAATAAAAAACAAATAAACCTGAATATGTGTGTATGGATGTGTGTATATTTATATAAACACCAAGGATCGCCACAATTTGGCCCACACTTTTTAATTGTGATTGTAAATATATATTTTTATCCTTCAGTGATGGCTTGGAAAACACCTGTTAACAAACTTCCAGTTTTTAGTAAAGAACAGTCGGACACAAGAGGATCTTCAAGAGGAACATCTTTATAAACAGCAGCGTTTGTTTACACTAGAAATCACCATCCTTTATTCATCTTAATAATCCATAATTATAAACATCTTATTCTCAAAATAAACCAATTATTCATCAGCAGTTTCGGAATCCGCATTGCAAACAACGAGCCACAAACATAATCCGCATTAACGTCTGAGGAAAAACACATTTATTTTTACACCAAAGTGGAAAAGAGCTCATCAGCTAATGTGTCCACCAGTTAGCACGACTGCAAACTACGTCATGCTAACGGGCAGCTACAAATGACGTCACGGTAAGTAGTGGCTATTAGCTAGTTGGAGACTGACAGCATAATTTTTTGAATTTCTAACCAATCAGCTATTTGGAGGCAACTAGTTAGCATAATGTAATTTACCTCATGTTAACAAGTGGCTATTAATTATCTGGAGACTGCTAGTTAGCATGACATCATTCATGTAATGCTAACTAGCTGTTTTTTTGCATTCATTCACTGTTAGCAGGGTTAGCACTTTTAACCAATGCTTAACGCTCTTTTCTATAACGACAGAATTTCACTTTTACCTCAGCGAAGGAATGACAAGTAGATAATACTGATGAGTCAGAGTACAGAAAATTTGTGTATGTGTTTACAGACACAAACAAGAAAATTGAGAAGTTATAAAGAAGAACGAAAGTGTTGGCACGCAGACGCCAACACGTCTTTAAAGTGCTTTTCACAAGTTATTTTTGCAAGAGGCAGCAGGAAGAAACCATGCAGGCTAACAAGATAAAAAGATGGCAGTGTCGGCTATGCTACAGAGAGCTTAGCGCTGGCACGTAACGTCGAAGAAACCACCTATAAACCAAGGAAAAGAAGATTTAAAGCAATCATTCAGCCAAAAAATAATCCCATTTACCCGTTTCCACAAACATATTCGATCAGCCGAAACATCTGAGGCTTGCTAATTTCATTTTAGTGCAACAAATGATTTTATGAGTTTATGGCTGCTAGTTAACATCCTGTATGAGGGGAAAACAGCAAATTATGTTAATCTGAGAAAGGCGTGTTTTGATTTTGAATACAGTCAGAACCAGGCTAAGTTGGGAAGAGGGGGTATAACCAACCAGCTACACCTGTCTCGGCTGATTGACCATGTTCAGAATAAGAGAGAACACCTGTGGAAACATGAGCACTGTGAGGAAAGAAAAAATCAGAATAAGATCTTCTCTGTCCAGCCCGCCTTTCCTAAACATAACTTAACTCAGTTGAACATCGATATGACTTCTGACCATTTCCCCCAAATTCTTAAATTCAGCTCTTGTGAAAGAGCTTTCCTCTAACCTCGACCCAATTTAATATCTTAAAATGAGATAATCTGATCTTCATACAACCAGAAGACCCAAAAGAAAAATCCAAGTCTTAACTACCAAAGTCAGACAGTTTTGAGATCAATAAGGTTGTTAAAGAGAAGAAAATTGAGAAGCCAATGAGAGCAGCAGAAGAACTTCTGTCTTAAGTTGTTTTTTCTCTTGCTCCTTATTTCTCCTGAAGGGGGTTCAGGAGAAACCAGCCAGTTTTCAGAATAAGATTATGATTTTTTTTTCTGATCAAAAAAACGAAAAGACTGTTGTGAGCAGCAGAATGTTCCTCTGGGTTATTTTTTTAGTAAACTGTTTAGCAAGGCGTTTTGATCTTAAACTGTTATGGAAAGTATCATGTTCTTCAGCACGTCAGCACGGGGACAAAAACTTATCTCCTCAACACATTTAATAATCCCACGCAATAATTAATGCAACAATTAATTAATCACATCTGGCTGAATTTGAACAGACAGTACAGTTTCTTGTTCATTGGCTCTGAGCGTTCTTGGCACCAGCAGATCATGGCAGTCTTTCTCAGATTTTCTCACAATGCTCTAAGTGGCCTCAAAGTGAAGGCCTGGAGATGTCAGCATTAGCTCAAGCACGGCATGTGCAGCTTTCAGACTTCAGCACTTAACCCATCTCTCTCTCCCTCTCGCTGTCCCTCGCTCTCCCCTCCTCTCCCCTCCTCTCCCTCTCAGAGGGCAGATCCATCACACATGATGTTCTCTCCTCGGCCAGGGAAAAGCTCCAGCTGCCAGTAGCGTGGATCTGCATACACTGTCAATCACATAAAACAAACTAAATTACAATTTAGTTTATCTCCTCACAGCAACTTCATCTTATGAATCTTTCATTTCATGTATGTGTGTGTGTGTGTGCATGCGTATATGAGTATTTGAATGTTTGTATGCTAATGCTGTCAAAAAAAATCGATTCTCAGATACTAATCGATACTAAAAATTTAGCATTGAGTTCGATATCAATTAGCACTGGTATCGATACTTAAATGCCAGTTTGTATCTGCCGGTTCACGGAAATCGCCAGCAGACTACCATTTTCAACAGGCAGTGGGCAGCCCCTCTCCCGGCTACCTGTGTTTACATGACAGCCGGTTCGGGACTTATTTATAAAGGTGCATGCCATTTTTTTCCTCCATAGAGAGCATGGGGGAGCTTTGGGGCTTTGGCTCTCTATGGAGGGAAAAAAAAAAGAGGCACACGCCTTTAAATGTAGCTCGACCGGGGAACAACCTAGCACAGCAAAATGTTACATGAACCCTCAGCTCCCCAGACCTATCCAACGTGGCCGTTGGCGAAGCTCTCCTCCCCACAGAACCGCATCGCCCTGCGGTGTGATCACCCAGACACACCAAAAGCGGATTGTATCAAGTGACACATTTATTTGCACAAAAAGTGTTTCCACAGTAGTTTTTGCGACATCTGAAATACTGATATAGAATTTATGCGCTAAAA
Source organism: Alestopetersius hilgendorfi (assembly GCA_037577075.1). Taxonomy (NCBI): domain Eukaryota; kingdom Metazoa; phylum Chordata; class Actinopteri; order Characiformes; family Alestidae; genus Alestopetersius; species Alestopetersius hilgendorfi. The sequence continues at coordinate 3,234 of JBBIGB010083100.1, forward strand.
TTAAATGGAAAAATATTATGTCGACATTTATCGATAATGATATGATCGGTAAAAAAATTGAAGTGCTAAATATTTTTTCGCAAACACTCCTTGGATGGAAACCTGGCTATTCATAACAGATTGTTAACGAGTACATTTCTGAGTACAGCTGTACTTTAGCATCCCAAGACGCGCTTTCTTTGTGTTCTCTGGACAGTACAAAAACATTTATACAGTTATATTTTATATGGGAATGTAGCTATATTTATGTTACAAAACTAGTAAATTATATTTTTCTGAATAGTTTTAAACTAAAATGCGTAAAAAACGAACATATTGCCATGATGCTGTGCATGCATGATGCCATGCATGATGCATGATTCAATGCTGTGAAGTTTCCACGTAATTGTGGGCATTTCTTTGTACAAAAATCCACATTAGACTGATTCCGTGACTCCTGATCCACGTGAAAGCGCGAGGTTACTGTATATACATGTTTGTGTGTGTGTGCACATACTTATGCATGTGTGTACTCACCCATGTCTCCTGGACTGAGCCACAGGTTGAAGGAGCTGCACTGTGTTTGGCAGCGATGCAGTGGCAGCACACGAACAGTGGGGGTACCATCACCCACCAACAACCAGCCTAACACACGCTCTCCCTAAGACACACACAAAGCTCAGTTTACAAAACAATAATTTTAACCGCATCTTGATATTTCTAAAGGCGTCCCTCAATACGTATCACCAATTCACCTTTAAAAAGCTAATATTTTCCTTTTACAATGTATTAATGTTTAGCTTCTCAGGCTACTCTAGCAGCTGCGATGGTAGCCTCTCAAATCACATTAGCATGAAATGAAACTACAAGACATCAAACGGTATTTTGTACTTGATATTTATTATATTGTAATGTTGAGTTGTTCTTTCAGTTGTTTCTGTCCACAATACAAATACTTTATCAAATCAAAATCATAATAAATTTGACCCCCATGCAACATGGTACATGCCAAAGAGTGAACACTGGTGTTAAACTGTAATTCTGTGTTTAACATTATTAAAAACAACCACACATACACACACACTCCCTTCCTCGTTCACTCACTTTGCTCTGAGAACCTGTGCTGTGTGTGACCCGGCAGCGCCGAAGCATCATTCCTGCACCTTCCACCAGGGGGCAGAGCTGAGCGTTTGGGAAAAGCCACTGAAACACCTCCTCCCTCAAACCTGAGTCCAACCTCCTGCAGGAAAAGAGAACAACCAAAACACACCGGTCAAAAAAAGGTTTTAAGTTGGAGTGTAACGTGATTTTAAAAAATGCATCTAATTCATTACGTCATGTCACCCACTAATATAATATAAAAGTTCCAGTGTTCAGCATACAAGGCATCTCAAAACAAACTCAGCAACAGAGATCATTTCGTCAGGGAGTTACTTCGTGGGTCACATGCTCAGTTTGGGTCTGAGTGCTTGGTCCAGTGTGGCGGGCCGCTGGCGCCACAATCGAGTTGCGCTGGCTGGGACTCCTGATTTGCTCCTGAATGCTTCGCACTGAGGTGATATCTTAGACCTGATGTACTCCGACGATACAAAAATTCCTTATTGCATGAAGTGCGGAGAACAATACTCGTATCAATCGTTTCATCTGTCCATCTTTAAACATAAACTTTCCACTCACTGGGCTAAGCAGCATGTTCTTGTCTGCACCCTTCATTTTACAGAGCGCCTGTGGCCAGAACCGGATCAGGTTAAAGCCATGAGGTGCGATTAACACGTCAGCGTTAATTGTTTTAAGCAGTATTATTTCTGTGATTAATTGATAAAAATCAGTGTAATCAGTGTAATTGTGTATTTTTATACTTAGAATTCCTTTTTTGTAATGTTGAGTATTTTGTACACAGTAATTATTGCATTATAATGTTAAGTATCCTGCACTTAGTGTTAATTGAATTGTAATGTTGAGTATTTTCTACTTTACAGAAACTGTAATTTTACACTGTCCAGCGTTCAGTCTGTGGCAAAGCACACATGAAAATAAACCTCTGAATATTTTGTTTTTAAATCTTTCAATACAGATCTTTTAATAACCCTAATATGACCTCATAGAGTTCCTTAGGTCTCAATAGTATTCTGAACCATGCAGAAGGCATTCCAGGAATAAAGCTAACTGTGTTAACTCTCCTTCTGAGAGTAACAGTGTTGCTGTGAGTTAATGGCTAGACTGTTCCCTACTCTAAATTAATGAGCACACCGTGCCACCAACTTTAATTTTTTTTTAATTCATTTTACTGCTCAGCTCTTAATGTGTATGTCCAATGAAGGATTTTCAGTACCAGAGCAGGCTGAAGTTGGCTGGATGCTGAGGAAATCCCGCTTCCGGTGACATGAGCTGCTCCTCCTCGCCCACCAGCACCGCCACTGAGCCAGACTGAGCTGAGTAAAAGTCTTCCAACTGCTGCCTCCGCAACCACAGAGACTGACCCGCCTGGAGGGATAGGGAGAGAGACAGAGAGGGGGGGGGGATAACGAGAAAGAACAAATGAACAGCTTCCATCGCTGAAAATGTCTCAGATGTGTGTGTTTATCGTCACAGCAGCTCAAGGCAGTGTGTGTTTATTGTCACAGCAGCTCAAGGCTGTGTTTGTGTGTGTGTCCTTACCTTTAGCAGTATAGGTTGTGTTCCTGTATGTATGGGATCAGTGTGGAGTGTGTTTAGCTCCAGGACTGCAGAAACAGCAGCACAGCCTGAGCAGTTCAGCAGAGTCTGTCTAACACCACCTACACTCCACCAGGCATGGAAACCTATGCACGCGCACACGCGCACACACACACACACACACACACACACACACACACACACACACACACACAACAACAACAATTATGGGTTTCTGGGGGTCTTTTCTGTCTCTCAGATTTGAGTGTCAGGGTTTATGAGTGGAGTTCTTTAGAAAGACTCGTACTGTGCAGGTTGTACTTCTTGGCGATGGGCAGCGACAGAAGCCTGATGTGGCTGAGGGGGGAGGACCAGTTGTGGGCTCCTGCGCTGAAGGGCCCGGGGTGGGGGAGGCTCTGGGGATACGTAAAGGCCAACACCACTACCAGCAGTACCCCCACAGCAACAACAAACTGCACAACACAAACAACAAAACATCTTTCACAGCCCACCCGTTACAAACAGTTATGCACTAGACATAAACAGTTATAAACAGTTGTGAACAATTATGCGCTGTACATAAACAGTTATGAACTACTATGTACCACATAAAAAGTTATAAAATACTTATGAACAATTTTGAATGGTTTTATACGTTATTTAAGGAGCTATAAAAAGCTGTAAATAAACATGAAGGGTTATGTACCATGTATAAATATTTACAAACAGTTAGGAACGGTCAAGTAAACTGTATACGCATGAACTGCTATAACAAGTTCTAAACAGTTATAAGTGGTCATGTACCTTGACGGTGGCCCTCAGGATGGGGAACTGGGGCGGGTCCCTCCGCGGTTCATTGGTCTCCAGGACCTGCTTGATGAACTTCTCGATCTCTCTCTCGGACATGCCATAGCGGTATCCTGACTGCCGCAGGATGTCGATGCTCTCTGAGAGCTTGTCGTAGATGCATGGCTCACTGAGGCTAGAGCCCATGTTGTGGCGCTACCTGAGTTCAGGTAAACTCTGCTACTGTGCCACTCACTTCCTTCTCATCAGGACTGGAAAACACCAGAACGGGAGGGAGATCAAGAAACAACGCTACTGATTAACACACACAAAAACACTGATAGGGGATACATTTTGTGTAACTCTCTTCCCCCTTCCCCATCACTCAGTGCTATTGTCCTCTCTACTTACCTGTACAGGTGAGTATATTAATGGGGTGGGCTGTGGGGGTCTAACTCAACCCAGATCCCGCGAGAATGTTGTGGCCTTCATGGTCTGTGATTTCTGAAACACACATACACAACCCGATAAACAGTGATTTTATTTATAAATCTGGTCGTCAACAAAAAGCTTGTCTTCAACCCACCAATTCATGGGTGATGTTATGGGTGAATTTGACATGTTTACACTTTTAAAGTTCATTGAATAGAGCTTACCCTCACATTGTTAACCGAAATTGCTGAAATGGTCTGCTGTGGAAAGTCTGTACAGACTTTGTACATAAACATCATGATTAAAGAGACAAAATAAAAATATATTTGATGGCTACTGTTGCGACTATTTGTAGTTGCCAAATATATGGTCTGTCAATTGTTTTCGATAGTCTTTGCAATACTAATATCACAGAAAGCTGCAATTTGAAAATGAGCCTCTAACCAATCAAAATGTTTCTAGTTACTAGTTGTTCTGATTAATCAAGGTCTTCCTGTAATACAATAAAAGTCTATCTGAAATAGATCCCGAAATGCTTTTTTAAAGGGTCTCTATTCAACACTTTCTCCGTTATTACTTTTACATCACTTTTTGCATGGGGTTGTGTATCAACACTATAATTCACAATTCATGATTGTTCATTCTCCCAAGACTGTTTTACAAATTTTGCTTATCCTTTAGAATTAAACAGGCTATTTTTGTTGCTGTACATTTAAGACAGCTTTATGTAAATGAGCTATTTTCATATTGGCTGCCCCATATTGCAGCAAAGACCTGAAACACTCTTTAGAACTTCAGAATGACTGGGCGGGACTAAACTGCCCTGTATTAAATAAAAATGGAACCATTACTGAAAACAGATTGTTATTGTACCTTTTTTACCAAATGTACTGTATGGATGGGGGAAGTAAATGTATCATTAGAAACTAAATGTACACACTTTAGGACTTTTTAATTCCAGAAATGTGATATGGACCCTTTAATACAGTGAAGCGAATCGCAAACGCGCGGTGTGGTAGTAAAATCGCAATACTGACATACTGCCCATATCGTGCCCCTCTATGTTTAATAAAATACAGATGGGTTAAACCCAAAAACACGACGTCGTTCGCTTTAGCATTAGCATCACCTTCAACGCATCGGAAAACACAGCGAATGTGAAGCAGCTCCCGGTCATGATGTGCGATAATGTGCACAGTTTAGTTGCCCAAAGGCCCAGCAGGGGTTAAACGGCGAAAATAACTCACTTTAACGCCGCTACAGTCCGTGTTTTCGCGTTTATCCTCCTCGCTCCCTCAGTTCCTCACCCAGCTCACCTCATCCTCTCACGTCAAATCATTAGCAGCAGATTCGACTCATCTGTCGACACATGGCCCACAGACACTCATACGCACACACAGTCTAACACGCTTACCCTGGGTATTACGATTTGCGCAGAAATCTAAGATATTTTACAATAAACGTGTAATTATTTAGTAAACGTGTTATTAACGTTTATTTTTGTGTTTGAAGTGATATCGCCGAATGTGCTGCTTGAATCTAGTACCTTAATCACGTGTTTTTGCTCCGTCACCACTGTCATACTCGTGACACTGAGACACACACACACACAGTGTATGTGAAACTAATTTTTCACCATCCGCTAATAATTCAGTGTGTTGAGTGTGCAGTGTTTAGTGTGTGTTCAGACGGTGTTCGGTTTGTTAAGTTTTTGTTTGTCAACAGAGGGCTATTTCACGGGTGCTGACGCAAACGAACGGCTACCAGTTTGATACACTAGAACCGAGTTTACTTATCTAAGCTTCGTGTATAATAAACATGTCTTTAATACTTTGTTTTAGATTTTGTAGTTTTCAAATCTATTTAAATGCAAATATTATTAAAGAAGAATAGAAACAGAATAAAATTCAATGTTAGGTTCGCAGGCTTCACATGCTGGAGACCCCTGGTGTAAACAGTGCTCAGGGTCTATTCAGTGTGCTCATCTGTTCTGAATCTGTTCACTGTAGAGCCTGAGAGAGAAAAGACGTCTCCAGCATTTCACGTGTCTCTTGAGTGTTTATATGGATGTTGATGATGGTAAAATACTGGATAACTTGAACAAAATCGATTTTCCTTAGGGACTATTTTTGTAGAGTGCCGGCACAAATCTGCATTTGTTAATGTGTATGTGTTTTATAATAAACGACCTTTATAATTGGGTAATCTGGTAACTCCCAGTTTTCAGTCTCAACGTGATTTTGAAAACGGGACTTTTATTTTGACCGAATTATGGCCGCTGTGTTCAAACTGACAAACTAACAAAATATATACAACTAAATATTTTAAACGCCATAAAATCACATTTAATCAAATTCCCAACGCAACACTGTACGTAAAACCTAAACTGTGCAAATTATTGATTTAGTAAAGTGGGCACCAATTTAAAAAAAATTAAATGTGTGCAAAAATAAGACCTTAAGAGTTCTGATCCTCCACCCACTTGCACGACATATGATCTATGTTTATCCCTTAGAATTAACACTTCAAACAGTTTTACTCAGAGAAAATGGATGGTGTGGGCTCTCTAATTGAAATGTACTGCAATTCTAATAAATACCAGTATAACCATAATACTTATTATATTTCATCTATATCGTGCAGCCCCATTAGATAACAATAACGATGTTATTTAACTCTGCTTTCTTTTATTCCTGTCTTTAAATATATGCCTCACTCTGATTCGACTGCACCTTAAATTTCATTGTTCCTCGAAAAAGTGACAAAAACTTGACTGGCCTTGACCTCGGCCCCATCAAATACCTTTGGGATGAACTGGAATGGAGATTGCAGTCTGGGCCTTCCAACATCAGTGTCTCACCTCATAAATACTCTACTGAAAGAATAGGCGCGAATTCCGACAGAAACACTCCAAACTCTTGTGGAAAGGCTTCCCAGAAGCTGTTTTTGCTGCAAATGGGGGACGACTCCATATTAAACTCTATGTATTTGAATACAATGTAACTGAAGTCCCTGTTGGTGGGAGCAGGCGTCCCAATACTTTTGCCCATATAGTTTATTCATTATTATTATAATAACATGAGCGTGCAATGTCGAGGGGTGTCCAGCAGAGGTCGCAGCGCCAGGACCAGGCGGAGCGACTGTGAAGCCGCACCCAGAGAGGGAAGAGAGGAGAAGGGCAGAAAGGAGAAATAACCCCAGAGAGAGAATAGAGAGAGGGCAAGTGAGGCGGTCTGGGGACGCAGAGCATCCGAAGGAGAGAGAAACGAAGGAAAAGGGGGCACACGGACGCTCCGCGGTGGAGAAAAGCTGAGCGAAATCTTGCATCGCATCCATAACATAGATATATACATCTATCCATCCATCATAACAACAGCCTGCGCGCAGGGAGCGCGTCTCTGCTCTGCGCCTCCAAACACACAGAAATACACGGATTCGAGATGATCGCTCTGTTCAATAAGCTGCTGGACTGGTTTAAGGCCCTGTTCTGGAAGGAGGAGATGGAGCTGACCCTGGTGGGCCTGCAGTACTCCGGCAAGACCACCTTCGTCAACGTGATCGCGGTACAGGCCTCACCGAACCGGTTTTTATTGAGATTGGGCCTTTCAGAACCACTTGACAGGCCTGGGCTGGGCGCTAAGGGGTCCTTCTGGTCTATTTGGATGGATCTGTAACGCTTGAGAAGGAAGAAATGCTCTTATTTTAAAGCTCTTTTTGGAATTGTCCGTTCCACCTTAAATTGTGCATGTGAGCTCATGCACTACTTAAGGTGGAACGGACAATTCCAACAAGAGTTTATAAACAAAAGAGTTTGATATATTCCTGTTATATATTCCACTTGATTGATTTTGTCCAATATCTTACAATTTCTAAAAGGACCAAACTTGATGCTGTACAATAGGAGTTATTTAATGGTTTATTAGAACAGGGCTTAATGTAACTATTTCAGTTGCTGACCCTCTTTCTTCAACCAAAAACATTTGAATGAAGTGAGGCATGTAAGCCAGTGGCCCTTATAATATTCCATAATATTCCAATATCCAGCCTGTAGTATTCAGATGTAACTGTTCCACCAGTCTGAATGTTCTGGAGTAACCCTTTTACAGTGGGCCAGATGGGGTATTGGGGGGGATGGTATTTAGGATCAGTGACTAATTAAATATTTGTCTTAATTTTAGAGGTTGGTGAACTGTAATGAAGAGAAATGAATGGATATTCTGACTTTATTTTGTGGTAAAGGTTTATTGTATAGTGTGTTTAAAGTTTGTGTTATTTATGGTGCTTTTAGGGGTTAAAGGGTTATTTTATACTGTGTTTTAAGAATTAATTTATAGTATATTTAAGATTAAAAGGATAATTTTAGTGTTTTAGGATTAAAGGGTCATGTAATAGTATGTTTTGATTATTATTTTATAGTGGTTTTAAGGGTTTTTTTACGAGTTATTTTACAGTATAGTCTTTCCGGATATTTTATAGTTTTTAATAGTTGCTTTATAGTGGTTTTAAGGTTTTACAGCGTGTTTAGAGGTTTAAGCATTATTTT
>JBBIGB010083768.1:0-11370 GCA_037577075.1 Alestopetersius hilgendorfi
TTTATGTCTATTTATTTATCTATGCTTTTATTTTATTTTATATGGTATGTTTTATATTGTATCATGTACAGCACTTTAGTCCTTTGTGTTTACAAAAGTGCTTAACAAATAAAGTTGGATTGGATTGGAACCCCACACAGGCCCTCTCAGTTCTAATCAACACACTACTGGTCTATTTAGGGCTGCTGGACCCGAGACCAGAGACCACCGTATTCCCTAGCAGCTCCCTTTTCAGTCCAGAGCCACTCTGCCTCCTCCACACGACGCCACCCCATACATGCCAACCCAAGGCCGCCCAGGCTCATGTAGTTCAGTGCGCCCCTTTTCTCTATCACACCAGTCAGTCCTGTACCGCTCCAGCTCCCTTCCTTCAAGCCCCCTCCGCAGCTGCTCCAGCCAATCCAGCTGGCTTTGTTGCCGGTCTTGCATGTCGCCCTCCGCTGGGGGGGGAGCCTCCCGACCCGTCACTGGTCGCCGGATCGACTGGCTGGAATGATTCCGACCCAGGTGCCACAGCCTCTTCTGCTTCAACCAAACCCGACTCTGACTCTCTGCCCGCTTCCTCCCAGACTGATCCAGACCCTGATGCCACACACGTCCTCTCGCCGACTTCCTCCGACCTTTACGTTCTAACCATTCCTTCCCCGACTGAACCAGATCCAGATGTCTCGCTAGTCCTCGTTTTGATTGACTCTGACCCAAACCCTCTGACCGCTTCCTTTCTGACTGGACCAGACCTGGACATCACCTTACTGACCTACCCCAAACCCAACGCTCCGACAGCGTCTTCGATGGCGGACCCAGACACCACCCTAGTGCCGTTACCGACTGACTTCGACCCTGACATTCTGACTGTTTCTCCTCTGACCACCCTGGACCTGGACGTCACCTCCCCGACCCGTCCTAGATCGGACACTCTGACAGTGTCTTCCCTGACAGACCCCGGACCGAATACCACACTCATTCTATCCACGACTGACTCCGACGCTGACGTTCTGACTATTTCTCTTCTGACTAAACCAGACCCGGACGTTACGCCAGTTTCCCCTCCAATTGACTCAGACCCTGACAGCCTGACCATCTCTCCTCAGCCTAGACCAGACTCGGATGCCCTGCCACTTTCCTCCTTGACTGACCCAGACTCGGACGTTCTGACTATTTCTCCTCTGATTAACTCCAACCCAATCGTCATGCCAGTTTCCTTCCCGAGTGACCCAGACCTTGACGTTCTGACTATTCTTCCCCTGACTAAACCAGACTCGGATGCCACACCAGTTTCCTCTCTGACTGACCCTGACCCGGACATTCTGACCATTTTTCCTTGAATTATCCCCGAACCGATCGTCATGCCAGTTTCCTTCCCGAGTGATCCAGGCCCTGACTTCACGACCATCTCTTCTCTGCCTAAACCAGCCTTGGACGCCACGCCCATTTCCTCCCCAACTGACTCTGATCTCAACGCTCTAACTATGTCTCCTCTGACTGAACCAGACCCGGCCGTCGCGCCAGTTTCCACCCCGACTGACTCAGAAGTTGACGTTCAGACCATCCCTCCTCCGACTAAACCAGACCCAGACGCCAGGCCCCTGGGAACACTCGGACCCTGACAGCCTGACCGTTTCGCCTCTGACTGTACCGGCTGCCCGGACCCACACGCCAGAGGGGACACCTGCCTCGTTCCCGGTAACCAGGTCCCTGCCGGCTCCACCACCTCCGCCGCCGCCGTGGCAAGGGACACTACACATGCCCACATCCTCCCCCCCCTTTGCGCTGTATGAGGGGCTGGGAGGACTCGTCGTGGCACCCCGGAGTGGTGCCGTGGACGGGGGGGTACTGTCACGATTTCCGGCCGCGACCACTGGGGGTCGTTATTGGACAAGGGACTTGCTCGACCTCACCTACACTCAGCTGATTGCCTGTGATCAGCCTTCCACCTGATTCACCTTCACCTAGTCACTGTGTAAATTAGCCTAGCACCTGAACCTCACTTCACCTCCCTTCACCTTAAGGTAGAAATAGCCATTTGTCTTAGTTGTCCCTCACGTGAACATACCCTCACCTTATGCCCGTCCCGTTGCCTTGTGCTCCTTCACATCGCTCGTGGACCTTGCTTTCTCTGCCTTTTTTGTTCTCATTAAAACCCTAAATCAGCATGGAAGTCTGTTCGGGTTTCTGTTTCTTCCCGCCTCGGCCCAGACGGGACCGGGTTGTGACACCTACCCACAGACTGGGCAGAAGTACCAAGAGCCCTTCCAAAAAAAAGCAGTAATCTGGCTCATTTGACTTACAATAAGAGGACAGGAGCTGGCAGGAGCCTTGTGCTTCTGTCATGGTCAGTGGCCGCTAGGGCCACTGCTTTCTGTTCCTTTTGTTTTGTGCTTGTGCTGTTCTGCTTTTTCTCTGGGTCTTTGTTGGGTTCTGGGGCTTTTAGTTTGATATGTGTTCCTGTGTTTTGCCTGTCATTTGTGTCTGCCCTCACCTGTTTCCTGTTTGTGTTCCCAGGTGCCTCGTGTTTCCCCCAGTCCGGTCTGTGTACTTAAGTTCAGTGTTCACTACCCCTCCTTACGTCTCCATCGCCTCATTCTCCCTGCCTTTGTCCTGAATGTTTATTCTGCTTGAATACCTGGAAGGCCCGCGAGCCTATTTGAGTTGTTTTTCTTTTTGTTCAATAAAAACCCCAGCATGGAGTCCAGCCTGTCTGCCTGCTCTTTGCCCCGAGGTAGCTCACGAGGGCCAGTTCCATCCAGCCCTCGTAACAGCTTGATAGAATTATCTGTCTGATGTCATCATATTTCTAAAACACAATGTACTGCACCTTAGGCTTACATGTGCTGCTATGTCAGAACATACTATCTGCATATTTGAAACAGTTTCCTAAATTTGTAATCCTACAATGTGCAGGGTAATATCGCAATCACTCTGCAAAGTGTGTATATTTGTGCAGTCATGATATTCAGGAGAATGTGGGTGATGAAACACTGCTCTTATTCTTCTTTTTTGTCTATGTAGGCTGGAACAGACAATGTGTGCATCTTGTACAAGCATGTGCTCGAGCTTGACTGTGATAAAACCAAAACTTGAAATAAAAAACTAAAGCTTGAAATTGAGAAGCTCAAGCATGAAAAGAATATATTGCCATACATTCACCAGTATTTCATCAGTATGTTTGCATTACTGAATTTTCACTTTCCATTTGTGGGAATGGGAGCAAATAAACAAAGACAAGATAAAGCATCAATGGGTTCATAGTCTGTATCGTTTTTTTAGTGAAAAACTGCTGTGTGATGGCATCTTTCACAGCACGCGCTGTGGGGTGGCTGAGGGACAAAGGGCCAACAATATCAGGGGCAATAGGCATCAGGAAATTCCCTTCTGATGGTGGGCATGTTGTGTAGATCCACACATGCTGTCACCACCTGACAGGTCCTCTCTGGCTTCACATGTCAAAAGTCCTGCCCCTCATGTTGGTATGAGCTGGTGATCACATGTCATCTAAGGACTTAGTCAATCATGCATTTTGCTATTTTAGCATCAAAGTCAGGTTCCTATAAGACAATCTTGAATAAAATTGTGCCACATTGTTAAACAGGGACATCATTTGCATCAGGGTAGACCAGCAGCCTATGTGAGTGAGAAAATTACTGAAAACCTGTCAGACAAAGGGGGAGAAAATGTCAGATGCCGAGGTCCCACGGATATTCCAGGCCTGCCATTGGCTGTGGAGAAGTGGTGTGTGGAGGGGCGGGGCTTGTGTGGGGGGGTCCATGCGAAAGTAAGAACATATTCTGGTCGGAGCATGATTGACACACTGTGTTGCCATGGCAACATACCTCATATTAAACCTATTCACCTTTGATGGTATGTGTAAGTAATGAAGTTACCACATGACCAAGTTACTCTCAAACTTTGTGTGATAAGCCAGGTATCGCGCTTTGTAGTACAGGCCCCTGGTTGTGGAGTCTTTTGGCCTGAGGATAGATGCACCACCACTTCTATAAGTCAGGATGACTCATCTTTGTCTCAGCAAACCCAAACTCGATGGTTGGATCTGTAAGACACACAGTCATAGGTATAGTGTGTACAGTAGGGGACTTTGTGGGGGAAATTTTGCTAATAAGAATGCCAGTGAGTTTTCATTTTAGTAAATTATGTATTTTTAATTAGGTCATGGTTTTTGTTTTCTTCAAGGTGGCTTTTTCTCCCTTTTTAGTGTAAGAATGACTTACAGACCACACAATTTTTTTGCATATTTACCTTCATACTTGTTAATGGTTGAATCATTAACTTTACACAATTTAAATCACTCTTGTATGTTGTATTTGTTACTTCAATGTCTTTGTTTCATATAAGAGTTAACTTTTAACAGAAAGTTAACAGATGACCTTTTACAGTATTCATATTCATTATTTGGAATTTGAACATAATTTTTGTCCATTTAAATAAACAGTGACAAATGAGTCTTTAATCATTTATATCTTCAGTGTAAAGATAAATCAAGCATATCTTAATCATCAGAATTAGTTTTTTTTACACATACCCACCCATTTTATCTGACTGGAGTTGAAGGGGTCTGTAAATGAAAAGCACCCTAAAGTAACATAAATTCCTGTGAATAAATTCTTATAATAAATGAATTTACACTTTGCTGTCAGGGTAGTCTGATGTGCTTGCATGTATTTCTTGTTTACTAACATACAATTACCCTACAATTATACAATTATATAATTTACACATAAAAATTACACCTGTCCAAATCTGGTCTATTCAAATCTATTGATAACGCCACTGTCCTCCCATCTTCTCAGCTCAATCCAGGCATAATCCTTGAAAGCAACTTCTCCTTCACTGCCCACATAAACAGCATCACTCGATCTGCTAAACTTAGACCTCCGTAACATTCACCGCCTTCGTACCTCACTCACCCCAACTACCAGCGCCATATTAGTCAATGCCCTTGTCACATGCCGTCTTGATTACTGGTATGCATTGCTTTCCAGTCTACCACATGAATCCCTCCATAAACCTCAAGTGGTTCAGAACTCAGCTGCCCGTATAATTTCCAAAACTACACGCACACAACATCCTGTCCTCAAACAACTTCACTGGCTCCGTATCCATTTCTGCATAGAGTATAAAATCCTTCTTTTAACATCCAAAGACCTGCAAAACCTAGCCCCTCACTATCTCATTGATTTCCTTGATATATACACACCTTTGCACACTCTCCACACTTCCTATGGTTCTCTACTCTCGGCACCTCATGCCCATTTGTCCACCATGGTGCCTCATTTAGCTGCATTCCCCCTCTAGCTTGATGATGATGATGATGATGATTATTATTATGGTTATTATTGTTATTGTTGTTATTATTATTATTATTATTATTATTATTATTATTATTATTATTATTATTATTATTAAAATCTCGGATTCACTAAACACCATAAAAGTGTTTTTTAAAAAATATGGAGGTTTGCACTTGGGTTGTACTCACACTAGCCAGTTTGAACCGTGCCCGAGTCCGTTTGACCACCAAAGCGCGGTTCGTTTGACTAGTTTGAGTGCTCCGAACCGTGCCCGGGAAGAGGTGTTCGGTTGGACTCGGGCGCGGTTCGCATGTAGTGTGAGCGCTAACCGCGCTGGAGCACGGATCAGGACGCGTGACGCCACGTTTTTGCGACGCTCCAAAGCCATTTATCGTGCCACAAAAGCGATAGACCAGTTTAGCAACAGCCTGAGAGAGCTGTGGACCACCACGGACCAGACGACTCAAAATTACTATCAAAAAAGTAAACAGCGAGAGCGCCGCTCATCCTGTTTATCCTGAAACCATAGCACGATAATGACGCAAGCGTGCTCCCAATGCAGAAATCTTTAACGCAACCCGAGCTGATCACTCTGACTGAGCAATTTATTTTGCAATAACCCTCAAGGTAACACTTAGGGAAGGGCAAGATCACGGAGGGGGGAATAAGCCTACGTTTTGAAGAACGGGGTTGGGATAAATCTCCACACCGCGGACACTCTCATCTACAGACTGAGGCAGCGATCGCTCAGAGACAGCGCTCACACACTCCGAGAATGGTCACCAAATCGGAAGCTCCAGTGAATGGAGTCTCGAGAACGGATGCCGATGGTTTAGAGGGTTCACGGTCCCAGAACACGTGCGGAGGATGCTGGAGGAATGTTGGCCGCTGTTTACCAGCGAAGTTCAAAGAGGAGACAGTACAGTTACTGAAACTGGCAGGACCGGTGGTGAGAAACACACTGCTGCTCGAATGAAAATGCTAGTATTATATACAGTATTATACTGAGGGTCTAGTGGATTCGTTATAACGGATCTAAGTGTTATCACAGGTTGACACAGGTTTCTTTCTTTCTTTCTTTCTTTCTTTCTTTCTTTCTTTCTTTCTTTCTTTCTTTCTTTAAGATACTTTCCTGTCATTTTCCGATCCAATATGCACAGCAGCATAGGTCTGTTTTGCGCCTCTTTTGTTTAGTGTAAAAAAAACAAACAAATAATAATAACTAGTGTAATATGGTGTTTATAAGCTTGGTGTCTGGATTGCCTTAAAGTTTTAAGTTTAGTTTTTTTTCTTAGAACCTGACCAATAATTGTTTGCTAAATTATTAAGAAAAACTTTATAACACAAATTTTCATGTACTGTATATCAAGTGTTTTGCTGAGTGGTCTCTTGTTTTTTGTTTTGTTTTCCTTAAAGCACTGTATAATTATAACTGTAAATTAAATTTATTTAATTAAGCCTGCTTATACCAAAGAAAATGACAGCACATACCAAAAAAAGTGCTTGCATGAATTACAATATGTAGGTATAACTACATTTACAGATAGAAAGAGAGAAAGAAAGAGAGAGACAGAGTGTGTTTATATTTAGCTTATATACAGTTTTTATACAGTTGGCTAAGGGCAACATTAAAGTTTTGCGTACAGGACTTTGTGTATATTATATAATTAATATTTGTAGTTTTTATAGATCAAGCACTGTATATTTAGGACACTATTTGGTAATGTCTTCTAATTACAAAGGTCAACAGGTCAAAATAATCAGAGGTAAGTTTAGGTGGGTTTTGTAATGTTTTTCATGCTGATTTCAGGATTCAAGATTCAAGATTTTTATTTGCCATTTGCGCATAAGATCAACAGTCCATGCACATTTGAATTATTGTGCAAGACTCTCCCAGTCAAGTTACATTTTTGAGAGGACAAATAAAAATAAAGCACAAGGTGATTTTTTTTATAAATATAAATCTGTGTTTAGTTTTTACCTAGCACATAGTTTTTGTGATTAAGCTAATTATATATTGCATGATAGTTGGTAGAATAAGCATATAATAATCATATGCTAAGCATTTTTGAAGCAACAGTGTGCGTCTATCTATCTGAGTTTGCACTGAAAATATTGAAACAGTTACTTGACTGGTGCCTGCGATTTAATAAAAACCGCATGCAAGTCTATTGCAAATCTAATATTACTTAAGTTTCAAAATGTTGAGGATCTTAAATCAGCTTGAAAAACCGATTTAGAAAAGTGTTTCTGATGATAAAAAAAAAAAAATGTTGACCTGTGTTAATTGCAAAGCTTAAGCCATGAAAAGCTTTTTGGGACTCACCTCTGATGACTGCATTTCTCCCAATGCGCAGGTAATTTCACAGCTGATGATCTTTTTGATCAGCTTTGTCAGCACTGTGTTTTGTGGACACTTGGGGAAAACAGAGTTAGCTGGTGTAGCGCTGGCCATAGCTGTGAGTACAGAAAACACACTTCAGCTAAAAAGTCCTGATTTTTTGTTTGTTAAGATTATTATAATCATATTTATGTAATATTTTGCTTAACACTTCCTTTTGCTTGACAGGTTATTAATGTCACAGGGCTGTCCATTGGTGCAGGGCTGGCTTCAGCATGTGACACACTGATTTCTCAGGTAAGAAACAGAGACTCAGTTAGTTGTCTCCTTATTTTTCCTTCTAGTTTTCTTGAATTTCAAATAAGACTTGAGAGAAAACAGTGCATTCAATTATGAATATATGAGGAGACTGTACCCATAGCATGGTTATAACGGTCTATGCAGTGACATGTAGGTAATGTGGATTGGAGTGACTCTGTCTCCATACAGTGACCAAACCTTGTAAAATTTCATAGGAGACCTCAGGCCATGCCCCCAATGACACACATGTGAAAACTGAACAAAATGGACAAAAGTATTGTGACAGAGCTGTCTTACAAAATATGTGGACAAAAGTATTGGCACACTCACACATAGTCATACACACCCTCACACACACACACACACACACACACACACACACACACACTCACAATCACGCACACATACACACACACGCAGTCACACACAGACACTCACACATACACACACACACACACACACACTAGCAAACACACACACATACACACACACACAGAGAATGAAAATTTCGTCCGAAATCCACCAAACTTCATGTGACGCATCGGGCCAAAATCCCCAACACACAAAGGCCTTTGGTGATGACCTGTACTCATCTTTTCCTTGTCATCTCTTTCCCCCCATAGACTTGCACTTATCTTTAATCCCATTGAATGAATGCAGTTTCAGGAGATTAGAATTTCAGTGTTTCTTAGTCAGTTGTCAATTGCTATCATGTAGGCGAAGGCTATCAAGTATATGGGTGTTGAGGGGGTTGCCATGGAGTTTCTGGGTGGTGGTTGTGTAGAGGGTAGGATACTTGCCTCTAGACCAAGAGGTCATGGGTTCGAATCCTACCTTCATCATTCCTGAGCCAAACCCTTTGTCACAGTCATGCCTGTGTGCTGGTGGATACTGGGAGAGTTCACTTCTGCGACCACCTGGGGCCGCATCTAACCCATGGACTACCAACCTTATTTTGACTCCTCTAGACACCTGTGTGTAATTAATTTGTCTCTCACTTGCCTTACCTGTTTCCCCTTCATCTTTACTCCCTGTGTTCCCATTTGTCCTATGTTTTGTCCTCCACTGTATTTATAGTCATGTTCTCCCATTGGTCCTCACTTCAGCATACTATCACCTTACCTATTTCGTGTTCCTGTCCCTCATCCTAGTTTAAGTTGGCGACCATGCCCTTTTCTGTTGGTTCCTGGTTACAAGTTTAATAAATCCTTTTACACCTACAGATGTCTACATTGGTTTCATTTCATTCATCTCACTTCTACAGGACGCGATCGTGACAGAAAGTAGAAAACGTACCGTAGACTCTCCCCCACACCATCTTACCTGGACTACATGGAGAAAACCGAGGACGGATTCGAGACTTTCGATTTACGCGAATTCCTCTCGAGTCTTCCTGTCCACC
This sequence comes from Alestopetersius hilgendorfi, assembly GCA_037577075.1. Classification (NCBI taxonomy): domain Eukaryota; kingdom Metazoa; phylum Chordata; class Actinopteri; order Characiformes; family Alestidae; genus Alestopetersius; species Alestopetersius hilgendorfi. Next base: position 9,350 of record JBBIGB010083768.1, read on the forward strand.
CATCCACGGAGAATACCTGCTATCTTCCCAGCTCAGACGAAGAGGAGTTCATCCCACAACTGGATGATTTTCCCAAGTATCCCCCGTACCTGAGCTCCCATGAGGAGGAATACGTTTCTGGCTGGAGTGGACGACTGGGGGATCCTCCGGTGAAAATGTCTTTGAAGACAGAAAAGTTCCGCCAAAGAGTCGGAGGAAGCTGAGGAAGAAGAAGAGAAGCGGTAATTCGGACAAGGTAAACACCCCTTCGTCCGCTTTGCGCTCCCTTCAATTCGAAACTACACCGCACTTTTTTCGACCTGCGGCTGTTCCCATCTCACCTCTACTCACTGATTCAGCCAGTAAAATCGTCTCCATCGCTGTCCCAACCATTCACCCTAGTCTCTCCCCTGCGCCTATCAGTCAACCCAGTTTTTCCACCGTTCCCGCCGGTCCAGCCGACTTCCCCTCCAGAACATCATTTGACTCCTTCAATGAGTCCTCTTCACCCAGACTTTTTGACCATCTACAAGGTGATCGCTCTTTGAGCGAATATGTGGAGTAGTTCCTCCGTATAGAGCTTCGTCTAAACCGCTCAGCTTCTCTCATTCCAGCACCACACATTCCACCTATACATATTCCAGATCCACACATACCAGCTCCATGCAGTCCAGCTCCACACATTCCAGCTCCACACATTCAAGCTCCACCCAGTCCAGCTCCACTCAGTCCAGCTCCACACGCTCCAACTCCACACACTCCAGCTCCCCACTTTCCAGCTCCACATGTTCCAACTCCACACATTCCAGCTCCACTCAGTCCAGATCCATTCAGTCCAGCTCCCCTCAGTCCAGCTTCACATACTCCAGCTCCACCTATTCCAGCCCCACACATTCCAGCTCCACTCAGTCCAATTCCATTCAATCCAGCTCCACTCACTCCAGCTCCACACACTCCAGCTCCACACTTTCCAGCCTTTTCAGTCAGCCAAGCTGTCTCTCCAGCCTCTTCTGTCAGCCAAGTCATCTCTCCAGCCTCTTTAGTCAGCCAAGCCGTCTCTCCAGCCTCTTCAACTAGCCAAGCCGTCTCTTCAGCCAGCCAAGCCGTCTCTTCAGCCAGTCAAGCCGTCCATCCTGCTGCTCCAGCCACTCCAGCTCGCCTCTCAGTCACTCCAGCTGGTCAAGCCTGCCTCTCAGCAAGTCCAGATGATGTCACAGACGCTCCTGTCAGCCCTGATGACGTCGCAGCTGCTCCAGTCGGTCCTGATGACATCGCAGCTGCTCCAGTCGGCCCTGATGACGTCGCAGCCATTCCAGTCAGCCCTGATGACGTCGCAGCCGCTCCAGTCAGCCATGAAGACGTTGCAGTCGCTCCAGTCACCCCAGTTGACGTTGCAGCCAATCCAGTCAGACCTGATGATGTCGCAGCCGCTCCAGTCAGACCTGATGATGTCGCAGCCACTCCAGTCAGCCCTGATGACTTCGCTGTCGAATCAGTCAGCCCAGATGATGTCACCACTGCGTTAGTCAGCCCAGATGACATCGCAGCTGCTCCAGTCAGACCTGATGATGTCGCAGCCGCTCTAGTCAGACCTGATGATGTCGCAGCCGCTCCAGTCAGCCCTGATGACTTCACCGTCGAATCAGTCAGGCCAGATGACTTTGCCGCTGCGTTAATCAGCCCAGATGACGTCGCAGCCACTCCAGTCGGCCCTGATGACGTCGCAGCCATTCCAGTCAGCCCTGATGACGTTGCAGCCGCTCCAGTCAGCCATGAAGACGTTGCAGTCATTCCAGTCACCCCGGTTGATGTCGCAGCCAATCCAGTCAGACCTGATGATGTCGCAGCCGCTCCAGTCAGACCTGATGATGTTGCAGCCGCTCCAGTCAGCCCTGATGACTTCGCTGTCGAATCAGTCAGCCCAGATGACTTCACCGCTGTGTTAGTCAGCCCTGATGGCTTCGCCACTGCATCAGTCAGCCCAGATGATGTCACAGCCACACCAGTCAGACCTGATGATGCTGCAGCCGCTCCAGTCAGAC
>JBBIGB010084060.1:0-16635 GCA_037577075.1 Alestopetersius hilgendorfi
CAGTTACTAACTCAGTTACTTTTTGGAAGAAGTAACTAGTAACTAAAACTAACTACTTTTTTAAAGTAATGTGCCCAGCACTGAGCCTGATACCTGCTAACCTGCAAAAAGTCACAGAATATAATTTTAATTATGATGCGGATCAGCCAGGCAACCGTTCTTTAACAAGTTATTAAGTGACAATCAGTGGGATGAAACCTGATTCCACTCCCATCCTTTCTGCATGCATAGCTGAAATTAAGGATGGGTTTTCTTTGGACTTTCTCAAACTTAATGATGATAAAAGTGAAATTCTTTTAGTTGGTACAAAAGCTACAGTGGCCAAATCAAACAACTTTTTTCTAGCTGTTGACAACTGTAAGGTCTCACCTGTCCCTCACATTAGGAGTCTGGGATTTGTCCTTGACAGTATCCTAATCTTTTGAAACACACATCAATGTCACCTGCTCTGCATATTTTTTTTTGCATATCTCTGTGATCTTCTGCAGATCTCCATACACAACCGTTCTTAAATCACCTGCCTCTAGCAGTTTTACTATACCTTCTGCCCGCTTGACTACTGTGGGGTTTAGAGCCTTCAGCCGGGTTGCTCATCGCCTGTGGAACTCTTTCTCTCATGATATCTGCAACAACGATTTGCTTTCTGCCGTTTAATCACGTCTTAAAACTCACCTTTTTAAACCGGCATATTCTGTTTGACCCCAGTTCTAATCAACCCTATTAAGAAATGATTGCTATGATTTAGTTAGTTTATTGTTTCCTCTTCTTGTAAGGCATCCTAGAGTGCTAGAGTCCTAGAATTTTACAATTATTTCTTGCTGTCTACTTCAATCTTTGCATTCCTTCGCATTTTTCGCACAAGTCTGCTGCTAGAATACATAATACTGTATTCACTCAATCTAGTGCCGTAACATCTCCTGCTCACTGCACTGTGTGTTGTCTTGTCCTGTAAACTGATTTAATCTTTCTCTTGTGTTTCTCTCTTTAGTCCTGTCTTATGCTTGTGAAGTCTTGTGGTGTTCCTGGTTTTGTTGTGTGTGTTGCTCCATGGTTCTGGATGAACACCACTTCATTGCCCTGTGTACTGTGTATAGGGTTGAAATGACAAACATCTCCTTGACTTAACTACTTGACAATGCAGATCAAATAAAATCAGTGACTAATATAGTGAAAGACCAAATTTCCCATGTTACCTGTTGCTCGCAGAGCAGAGAGGTGTGCCAGGAGAAGTAGTGAGTGCAGGTGTCCTTTTCAGTGTAGACCAGGACAGGCTCGCCGGTTCCTCCGTCAGACTTGCATATGAAGCTGATGATGCTCTTGTGTTTGAGGGAGAGTTTGGCTTCACATGTGTCTCCGCCTTCATAGGTGAGCTCCACCACCTGGTCCTTATAGAACAGCTTTTTGCTGGCTAGTCCCCCATTCACTGCTGTTCTAGTATCCTTAATACACACTCCTGCAGCACAGAGAACTAGTATTACGATTTCTCTTCAAAGCAACGATTCCCCTCACATGCAGTCAATCAGTCAATACACATTACTTTTGCCCTGGAGCTACTTGGCAAAACAACTAGCATCTAATGCATCATGCTTGACTAAAACTGTCAAGCAATCTCAAATAAATTTGACAGTGTTACCTAGTGGACCTCTATTCTGTATGTTTATAAATCATAGGTACACTTGGGCATATAAAAATCAGAATCAGAAACATTTATTGATCCCCAAGGAAATTGGTCATACAAAATGCTTATTAATATTCGCAAGCGAATGTATGATAATGCACTACAGAAATAAACTTGACTAGACTATTCAGGGTACATACATATAAAGACATGCTTGTTTTCCTGAGTTACCTGTCCCTACAGCACAGCCTGCGTTGTCAATTGGACCACACAGGTTGAGCCTATACATCTTCCTCTTGTCCTCATTGTCGTACACAGTGTATCCTTTGGGCCGGCTGAGGGCATTCAGGTCAAAGAGATGCCCTGTGGAGGAAGGAAGAGAGGAAACATGCACACAGCTTTTCACCGAGATACATTTAGGTTGTGGCTGCAGCATACTGCCTTCATTTGTCCTTCAAAATGATTTTAATCAAAAAATAAAATCAAACAATATGAATGTTGCACAGAGCTGAGACATGACAGTGTTTTTCCTGAAAGTTGATTATTATTGGAAGCTGTTATTGCAATAACTCAGTTAACTGGACACAGACACAATCAAAATATGCATTAATTTGATCAAAGCAATGAACAGAACATCATTAGACAGCACAGGGTGTAATGACAAGAAAATCGATGAATAAAACTGAAATCGGTTCAGTTCATGGTCCGCAGATTCTCTTATCGGAGAGTACTGGCATATGAAAGGCTGGTGTCTGTCATTTTTGATACATTTACTTTTTTGCATACCCTAAGTTTTTATCACTTATTTTTTGCTCTCATTAACCAGACAGTTGCTGAGTGAACAACTATAAATGAAACTGTGTCAGATATAACAAGTTTCCTTTGTAAGATGAGAGAATCTGTAACAGTGTGTGTCTGTCTCCTATTAACTGGTTTTGTGGTGATGCAGAGTCAAATTCTGTTTTTTTTAGGTCAGTAGTTCTGAATGAATTACATATTTTCTGGCTTTTAAAAGGTACTCAAATGGTGAGCATACTGTAGAGGTATTTGTCAGCACACATCTCAGTGTGTGCCAAAACTTTTGACAGATTTTCATTTACTAAATACCAATTCTGTTCAAGTAATTTCTGGCAGGCTTTCTTTTAACAGTCTTTTGTATTGGCAGCTGTATAACCACCATGTCGAAAAGCTATATTAAACAAAATGGTTTTAAACTCCAGTATCATAACAGCAGTACTCACCAGTGGCTGGGTTGGTGACTTTACAGTCTCCGTGCTCTGCAGTGCTGAGAGGACAAGCTGCTGCTGTTTTCCACACAAAGCTATAGACGCAGTCCTCGAGGGCCGTGGACACAGCGGGCCTGGAGTCCTGCAGCATCACACACAAGGACATTACTTCTGCACACTCCTCTCTCTCCTCAGCCACTTACCACTCTATACATGCATGTATGTACATGTGTGAACTGTAGAAGTGTGTGTGGAGCGTACAGATCCTTACCACTTTCTCACGGTCACATATAAAGCGGATGATGGTGGTTCTTTTCCGGTCACCCCCGGGGCATGACTGTCCATCCGTATATTTCAGCACCAGGACATTACTCTCCCACTGCGGACCTGTCTGAGCCTCTCCCAGACTCACATACTGGTTTCCATTCTTCAGACAGGCTGCAGCACTGCTCGGACAGCCCCACTGACCTAAAAACAGGGATATTACTTATGAATACATACAAACACACATGCACAATGTATAGCATTTTTGTTCATCACTATTGAGCTATAAAAAGCCACTTAATATAATTAACTGTAATTACAATTTATATATATCACACACCCCAAAACTAAAATACTCAGGTCAGTATTTTCCAGTTTTGTTAGCTTAAACCAGCTGTATTTGCATTAAAGCAGGATTAGTTCTGACCTGCTCTACAAAGACCCCTACTCACCACTCTGAGGCACCAACGATTTGCACACGTTGATATAATAGCGCTTATCCGCCGTCCCACTTGGAGACAAGACCACCCAGTTAGTGTCGTGCCGAGCCAGAGACGAGAGATCGTACGAGTTTCCACTTCCATCACTTCACAAAGACACAACGAAAATCAGTGACTGGCTAAAAAGGTGATTTTTGGAGTAAGTGGAGGACGGCTAAAATAAACCCAAATTACAATTTCATTTACATTATATGTCTAGACTACTTTAAATGATATAATACACTTTCAAATCAAACAGAGCAGTCCTACTGCAATTATACTTTTAAATATAAATAAAAATGAATTAGTGTACCAACAATTTTGGTCAGTAGGCATGTAGTTGTTTTACCAGGCACACAAGTTAACAGCTGAACTAACCCTATGAGCACTCAACAACTGAAATACACCAACATCACAGTCAAGTATGTTTGGTTACTTAAGAAGACAAAGTTGTTCTCACTTGTAGGAGCAGCTGGTAGTTTTAAAAGGAGGGCAGGCCAGCGCAGTGTGCCACTCAAACAGGTATGTGCAGTCTGCTGTCTCTCTGATGAATTCTGGTTTTCCCTGGAAGAAACAGAACCCCCTACTTTACAAAATGCAGATTCTGAAAAAAGGTCCTTAATTTCTTAACATATGGAATTTCACTTCTTCAATATTCCTGATCTACTACAGATCACTAGTGCAATAACAGGTATCGAGAACCAATTGAAACCTCCATCTCTTAACTGTAAGTTACTTGTCTATAGTGTTTATATCCCAGCATGTCTATATTCAGCATAGTGTATTTTATATAATTTTTTATTTTTTCTGCAATTCTTTGGATTTTATTTAGACTATATATTTTATTTTGCTTGTGTGTCTGTGTAGTCATGATATCATTATTTTTCTGGGATCAATAAAGTATTCTGCTTCAATAGTAGCTGATGAATTTAGATGGGGTGAAACATACAGGGTTCTTGCTGTGGTCACAGGAGAACAGGATGGCTGTTGATCGTTCATAAACCTTGTGGCAGGTTTCCCCTTGGGTGTAGTTGATCATGATGACTCCATCATCAAACAGCAGGTTTTGGGTGGTCATACCTGTGCCCCACCCAAAAAAAACCCCAAACAACCAACCAACCAAACAAACAAACAAACATTACCGATAGACACGTGGCCACTAACAGCGAAAGATGAAGAATCATTCGGGCTGGGGTAGCAATGCTATTTACTGACCAGAGATTCTGTGACTGCTGCCCTCTACTTGACAAGCTGCCACTGTGTTCTTGTCTCCATGAGGACAGACGGAGTTCTTCAGGGGGCTGCAGACTGCAAAGTGATACTCATACTGTGTGCTCTTCACTTCGTAGTCCTTCCCAGAGAGGGGCGTGAGGTCATACTCAAAACCACTCCGGGGGTCCTTTACCTTACAGTCTGTGCCTGGAGGGGACAAAAATAGAAAAGAGTGTGTTGGTAGAGACACACACACACACACACACACACACACAGATATATAGATACATAGATACATACACAAACACACACACGAACAGCCACATATTTTGACAGCATTAATATTTTTAGTAGAATCACAGAACTGCTAAAGTTAGATAGGTTAAAGCCCATCACAGATTCAATACTGATCCAAGACTGCATTGATCTTTGTGGCCACAACAAAGGGGTTACTGTGTTATTTTTGTTATTGTAATTATACAGCAGATGTTTTAACTGATTACCAAATATAATTTTTATATGTGCATCTAAAACCGTATTTTTTTAAAGCGTATAAAAAGCATTTACTAGCAGGGCTATCGGTCTATTGAAGTATCCGGAAATTATTTGATTTCTAATGCAGCAAAAAAAGGAAAAACATAGTTTGCTGTTGGTTCTCCTACCTGACCCTCTCTTCACAGGACAAGCCTCGGAGGTCCTCCAGACGAAGACGTATTCACAGCCATCTTTGCGATCAAACATAGGTGAGCCCTTTTAATCAGAGGAGCAAAAACTATAAATTCTGAGAACATTTTTAAAACAGATTAAGACACTCAGTGAACATCTACTGGAAATGTTTAATGTTTATGACTAAGTATGTGACTGATGAAAGAAAGCCTGAGGGATATTACAGGGCTGTCGTCACACTGGAAGATCACGCGGGTCGAGTATCGGCCTTGTGAGCCGCACTTATCTCCGTTTTGGTAGACGATGCTGACCAAGCCGTTGGAGGCGGCCTGCAGGCTGGACTGTACGTAGCCCAGATTCAGATTTCTGCCATTAATCTGCCCACAGGCTCCAATTACTCCAACTGTCAAAGAGAGAATGACTGTTAGTGCACCTTCTTTCTTCTTTAATTCTTAACAGCTTACGTGATTTGGCAGACAGGCACTGACCTAAATGTACTCTGGCATCACGCCACAGACTGTGTTACAATGTGGTGCAAACAGACATGAACATTTGTCGTGCAAACAAAGCAATAACACATGTATTGATGGGAGGAAGGAAGGATGGAAAGAAGGAAGGAAGAAAGAAATAAAAACTGATAGAAGAAAAATATTTTTATTACAGTAAATTAAATTTTACTGTATTTACCTGCTTATACCAAACAAAACGCGATGCATGAATTCTGGTCCAGTCTGTACATGGGTGACATTGGCATTTACATTCTAGCACTGCGGGAATCAGCAGTTCAGTGTAAACCGTACAGTACAAACACAAGTGTTTTGGGGGCATATATGGGGGCATATTTAACTATTCAACTAGCGAACCGGATCCGGCCCTTTGGAATTTTTTTATGGCCCACAATACAGTGTGATTCATGTGATATAATACAATTATGGGTTCTGGATCATGATTGGCTGGTAGCCCCCCACCAAGATTGGTTATCTGCTGCACAGAAGTTGGCATATTATTAGTGAGAAAGAGAGAGAGAGAGAAAGAGAGAGAGAGAGAGGGAGAGGGAAAGTGAGAGAGAGAGAGAGAGACAAGAAAAAGGCAGACAGAAAGAGACTTACCAGGGCAGCCTACAATATAGGGCAGAGGTTTGCAGACATTTAAGTAGAATTTCTGATTCTTGGCCTGGTCTGAAGTGTCCAGTGGAACATAGGCTTTATCGTCCAGACTGAGGTCACTCAGGTCATACTCGTTTCCCTGAGCATCTGCAAACACAACAAAGGGGTGTATTGTACATTCGGTACTATGTTCTTCAGCAAAAACAGAGTAAAAACATTACAATCTGTACAGCACTCATCACATACTAATACATAAATACAAGTTCATGTATTCCCATCTTGAATGGTGATGCATGAGCAATGTGGTCCGAGGGAAAAGGTTAAAAAAGCGTACCGGTGACGGTGCAGTCCACAGGGGCAGGCTCACACGCCAGAGCGGTTGAGAACTCGAAGAGAACGTCGTGCTGAACGTGTGAGGTTGTGCCGATTTCCTCACGAATGAGCTTCAATGAGCCCGTTGTGGCGTTCTGGTCACACACAAAATTAATGGTGAAGGTGGCCCTGGTGCCTGCAACAGGAGCAGAACAGTTCAGTGGCAGCAGGACAGCAGAGTTCAGACTGTAAAACATGTGGCTCTGGATTTTGCAGCAACACTCAGTTATAATAGGACTACACAATACATCAGCTAATCATCCTCACAATATCTGCCTCTGCAATACTGATTTCGCAAAAGGCTGCAATATGCAAATGAACCTCTAATCAATTCAAGTAAATCTCGCAGGGCAACCAATCACAGCTCCAGGTGAGTTACTGGGTGTTGGGGTCTTTATGTAATCCAACAAAAGTATAATTATTAACCATTAAGGCGTTCCTGAATTACTGCATGAACAGGGTGGGATAGCCAGAATGATGAGATTTTAAGCCTTTAAACCTTTTTAAGTACTGAAAATGGTGATGTGTCCTTTAATATCTTAAAAAGCATTAAAATTGCTACATGTAGCAGTAAAATTGCAATACTGAAATTTTGCCCATATTGTGCAGCACTAACCCTTCAGCAATGACCCTTCAAGCAAGATCACTTGTATTTTGCTATTCTTAATTACACGGATATTTAATTAATTACATTCCCATTCAAACTGCCATCTGTTGAACCAGAACTTTTCTCCAGTTTTATCATAAAAAAAAAAAAAAAAAAAAAAAATTGGGAAAAAATATTCAAATCCTAATAAAAGACCTCTTCTATGTGTAAGTCAAGCTATACACTTTACACAAATTTCTTATGGTTATGATCAACAATCAAACCACACTTTTATTACCAGAAATAGCTAAGAGTTAAAAACCATTGCAGTGCACCAAATACAGCATGAACCCACCCAGCTTTTCGTCCCGCTCTCCTTTGTATGTGAGGGTGAGGAGCCCATCAGTGGAAAACTGCAGAGAGCTCTCCACGCCTACAGGACTGTGAGGCTTTCCGTTCTCCAGCAAACAGCCTGCGATGGACTTACTCCCATCCGAGCCACACTGGGGCGCCCTGTCACAGATGTTAACCTGCCGGAGCCACACATCACCTTCATGAAAGGTCCCAATACACTACAAACTTTTTCATACACTACAATTCATTTTCCTACAGTAACCCCTCACTTTTTTAAAGTGAAAGTGACAATCTGGTCATACGTGAACACACCACAGCACACAGTGTGAACAGCACGAAATACTTCCTCTACATTTAACCCATTCACCAAGTGAAGCAGGGGGCAGCTACGAACACGGCGCCCGGGGAGCAGTGCGTGGGGACTGTACCTTGCTCAGGGTACCTCAGAGGTGCCTAGTGGTCTTGGGAATTGAACCCAAGACTTCCTGATCACAGGGCGAATGCCCTAACCACTAGGCTACCAGCTGCCCAACATGACTTCTGATTTGCATGGATTCAGTGTAACGCAGATTTTTTCTGAGAACCGAACTGATAATGGTACGCGGAAATCCCCACAATAACGCAGGGACTGCAAATATCCTCTGCCTTTTTTGTGGCAATAAATACATATATTTTTTAGCATCAAGATAAATTATCAAGAAACTAAATTTACTAATTTTGTAACAAATATGAATGTAAATTCAGCTACATTTTCTTAAAAAATATAATTGTATAAATATAGAAAGTGCATCTTGAAATGGAAAAATACCGATGAACTAGGCGGGAGGTTTGAAAGTTGCCAATCTGAGAACGTTATGTAGAGTGCAGGCAGCAGGTCTGCTGCAGCATATTGCAGCATGACTGTTCCGTGTCTTGTCTTCGTATTTTAGTGTTTTAAACTCCACCCCCCCCCCAATTTTCAACAGTTATGTCAGTTTATTTAGTATTAGTAAGCTGTGCCTTGTCTAAACATATGGGTAGAGAGAGTTATTTCAAGTTTATTTTTTGCATCAGCCTTTGTTTTGGCTTGCTGCACGCTGCTAATGCACGCTGCTAATGCTAATAGATTTTAAGCATTTCCTCCGGGATCAATAAAGTTTTCTGATTCTGATTATTTATTTCTCAGTGCTGCTGCCTTTTGCAGCGTCTGTGGCAGCTGCAGACCAGAATCTCTCCGTGGAACGCCTCAGTGTTTCTCTTGTTTTTCAGTTTGTCCCTCTTAAAGCTCTGTGTTTACCTTTACATTTTCTTTAAGGGTAATGCATTAAACTGAGTTTAATATGAAATTAAAGTGTTCTGGGAGCATATTTGGGGGCATATTTAGGGTTTACACTACAAAAATATGCATTTTAGGTTTTTTTTAAAAAAAAAAAAAACCAAAACACAATTTTTCACTATACACGGGTGCTCTTGGAACGTAACTCCCGCAAAAGTGAGGGGTTACTCTAAACTGCCCACATATTCAAAGGCCTTGCTGAGGAAAAGACCAAAACAAGATTTTCCTTCAAACAACATTAGCCATTGTTCTCACAATGAACTGATTTCCGTTGGCGGTCGTGTTGTATCCGGTCTTGGAGGCCAGAGGGGTCAGGTTAAACTCAAAGCCTGTGTTCGGGTCCCTCAAGGAACAAGACTAATGAAAAAACAGACAAACAAAACATGATCTCTCAGGCTGCATATGCAGACAAGGAAACTGCTGTTAGAAATAGTCATAATTTGCTCTAAATGCCTTGGATGTACTGAACTACAGTCTCTTTTCTGAGATAATATTGAATATTGTAAACAGTTTTACTGTCACGGGACACAAAAAAGTCTAAAAGGCCGTGCAATATAGCTTCAATAAATGAGAGAGAATTAAAGGCTAGAACTAAGTCTGTAGAAAAATACAAAATATGTAGAAAATATATATGCAAACAAGTCTAACACAAACATTTTAAGAGAAAAAAAGATCTGAATCTTAGAATAACAATAAGAATGAAGTCCAGAGTGATAGTTCAGACGCACCTGGTTGGTGGCAACTGCAGTGGAGATGGGACAGGCCGCCTCTGTGTTCCACACAAAGTTAGCTGTGCAGTTCTGATTGGTTAAGAATCGCGGACCTGTAGACTGTTCGCCACATGAGACAGAGAAATAAACTGATTTCAGGACAAAGAATGATTTGCTCTGCATGCAGGAATGTGTTTCCTAGTACTAAGACAGTTGGCTTCAGTTGCCTTGATTTCTGTGGCCTCTACATTGTTTATATTACTGGTGTCACTCAACCCACCCAATATGAACTAAATTCAGTTAAATAGGATTCATCATGCAACAAAACATTACATCTATGATACACAATGTTCTCAGAAAAGTGAAATGACAATTTCAACAAATAAATACTCTTAAACTGACCTCCCCAATTTAAACTGATTTGAAAGAATGGGCAAAAAAACATAAAATAAAACCACATTTGTTTTTCTAAAAAATGTAGCTGTTGTCTGGTTGTCTACGGTGTAGTTTCATATGTCATTTCATACACTATCAGTCAAAAGACTTTGCAAGAGGCAGGATCCCTTCATTTCACAAAATGCAGAATTTTATTCTTGTTAAGCATTAGAATAAAAATGTTAAAGAAAACTTGTGCATGTCTGACATTAACTGGTTGTATGCTGATGCTGAGTCAAATTCTAGACTGTCCTTTAACTTCAGCACTTAATAGCATGTTAAATATCTAACACTTGTCTGGTGAACCCCCATTACAATTATATTAGATGGCTTTTTATAGGTCAGCAGTGTTAATAAAGTGGCTAAGAAAGACACTTATACAGTGAAAATACTGCAAATATATTTGTTAGCAAAGAATATTGTTAGTAAATATTAAGTGAGTAACATGCAAATGTAGAAAATCTCAGTGTGTATGAAAATTTTGACTGAAAGTATAAATAATATCAGTATCATTCTCTACTACAACCCTTTTGAGCCACGGACCAGTTTCATTAAAAATGATATTTTCATGAACCGGGACAGATACAACTAAAAACAAAGAGCATTTGTTTTTTACTCACTTTTGCTAGTTTGCAGCCAAATTCTTGATGTACCGTATCACATGACCGAGACAAGCATTTTTATATATATTTATATTTATAAATAAATAAATGTTCTAATGCTCACCCTAGATTCTTTGGAGCAGACGAGGTGGATGCGTGTCGTGTAGGTGGTCATCACTCCGTCTGCGGAGCACGCCGACCCATTCGTGTACTCCAGCATCAACTGGTTCTCATCAACGATCACTGGACCGTTCACAGCCACACCCATGTTACTGACAGACACCTTTTCAGTTGGCGTCCCCTACAGGAACAGATACCATAAGCAATGGACACAAAGTGTTAAAAGACTTCTGCTGGCCATCCTGTGACTACAGCCAAAGTCTGAAAATACTATGATTAATATCTGTTGGAAGTTAATATTGTCAGTGTCATCACAGCAGCAGGGGAAACAGACAATGAAGAATTAAAATACAACTGGATGGTAGATTAATAAAAATCTAATTCTGAATGAAAACAGTCTCGTAGTCTCTGAAAATTAACACCAAATTTCTCTTTGATCGCGCATCTGTGGTATCGAAACACAATCTAGCTGGTCCATTCTAAAATTCAAATGTTGTGGGTGCATAAAAAAAACCCACATTGACAGAATTCACATTTTAGAACAGGAACGAGCGGTGGTGCAGTGTAGTGTAGACTACTTTGTCTTGGTGTAATCTGAGTCCAAGTTACTACTTTTTCACCAGTAAAAGGAACCGTGCTGGACCACGAACAATGTTTTACCATTCCAAATAAAACAATCCGTACCAGAGACGTAACTGTGCTGCAGGACAGACTGACTGTGGTCTCCTACCTTGTTGTTGTGACATTTTGACCAATCAGAAAGTAGCGCAACTGTTTTTTGTTTTTGTTTTACTGTCCATGCAAAAAAAAACAAAAACAAATGAGAGACAGCAAACAACTAGAAAGTTGGCGAAGTACAAGCACGGCTGTCGGTTTGGGCTGAAGATAAATTTCAATCAGAGTTTTCTATGATAACAACAAATGTATCTTTAATGCTGTGAGAAATGCGAAAATGAACCAGGGCATCACTGGGTTGAGTTTTCATTAAATGACTAGGAAAAAAGTCAAACGCTGTTTTGGGGGATAAAACTGCGCCACTGACGCGTCAGAAACACTGTTACGGCCACCACATTAAGATTTAGGTACAGCATGGTTCCTGTATACCTATCGAGAAGTGCCTTTAGAAACCATGCACCAACCACATCGCTCCTCCAGAATGAAGTGAAATTAAAGCACAAATCCTTCCCTTTACATCAACAGAATTGTTTTTCCTCTGTTCCAGTGTTTCCATTAGAGGGCCGTTTTTCAGCTGAACTTCACTCCTGCACTTTACAGACAACCAAACTGAATCAGGAAAACAAAGAGTGCTCAGTCGACCTGCTGGGTCTCGTATGTCATCTCGCAGACGGAGGCCAGCCGGTCGCAGCCGGACACGGGTCTGAGCGGCCGACACACGTTGATGTAGTACTTCCTCCGGTTGTGGGGGTCAGACAAATCCATGGTCTGCCAGTTGCTGGGCCCACTTGACCTCGACAAACTGCAGGAAGGGAAGGAAGTTATAAGCTGTTCACTACAAAACCTAAATCCATCAGTGAAGACACATCATGCTGGAAGTTTGCTTCATCAGTTTCGCTCTAGAGCTACAAGGCCAGTGTAGATAACAAATAACAGGAGTGTATAGCCACTATCCAAACTGCATGCATGCCTTCCAAAACTGTGTGTTAACACTGTAGATCCATATTTTGCACAGGAAAAGTGTCCAACAATATTAACATGTCTGTCTGTGTTTACTTAGAGTCCATGTCTTATTTTTCTTGTTCATTTGTGGTTTACTTATGTTCATGTGGTTTTATATTCTAAAAATTCTTATTTTTTTACACAAATTTAAAACTTCTCTTTATCCTTTAAATTACACAGACAGTTTTTGTTGCTGTGCCTGTCTGGAACATGTAAACAAGCTCTGTTTTGACATCTGAAACACTTTACACAGGGTAAAGTGAAACACTTTACACAGAATGGGCAGGGCAGGTTGAATAACCAGAAACATGTAAATGTTGTGTTTTCTGTGACATAACTAAAAACAATTCATTCAAATTAGGCTATTTTTGCAGCAAGACTAAGTGGGCGGTGGGGCGTGAGTGATGCATGTTGAAATCACAAAAGTCAAAGTGTATGTTACATGCCAAAATCTTTGTTTGTAAGTGAGGAAATTATGATTTGGGTAATTTACCAACTTCACAGGTCACAATATGTTGATTTAGGCTTACAGTGCAATCTTAACACGGCTATAGGCTTCCATTACAATGGCTGATTGGGGGAATTTATACAACTATTTGTTAAAGTGTTAATGCGAGGAGCCACAGAGAACCTCCACTGGCTCAAGTCCTTAACACTTGCTTTCAAGGCCAAGAACGGACTTGCACCCCAGATCAACAGCACAGATCAAACAACGTGTCACTTCTTGTCTTCTCAGCGCTTTGAGCACGGCTCGTCTTGAGCCTCCGCTGCTTAAAAGAAGAGACATGAGTCAAGACTGTCCTCCCCACCCGCCCCCCACCAGTGGTAGAACACACTCCCTTTTAAACATCGCCTGAAGACCCACCTGTTCCAGGAGCACCTTGGTGACTGACTATGCCTCTCGTATCTGCTTGCTTATTTCTCAAAAAACCACAAAACTCTTATCCCCATCCCTTCCTTACAGCACGAATTTCAACCTCTGCATTTAACCCATTCACCAAGTGAAGCAGGGGGCAGCCAGGAACACAGCGACCAGGAAGCAGTGTGTGGGGACAGTACCTTGCTCAGGGTACCTCAGAGGTGCCTAGACTTCTGATCGCAGGGGGAATGCCCTAACCACTAGGCTACCAGCTGCCCCAGGTGGTGTTTAGGTGTACTGGGCGTGCAGTAACTTGGTTGAATAGTGGATGTTGATTTACGTTTAGCTTTACAGGTATGAAGAACAGATGTGGACTTGAGACTTGATGTACATCGCTCTGTATAAGAGTGTCAGCTAAATGCCGTAAATGTAAATGTAAATACTGACTTAAATGTTCTAAATAACGAAGAAACAAGCTGCTCACAACCAAACAAAATATAAATAATGTGCTGAGGAAATCAGAGCTCACCTAGACAGGTCATACTGCTGGAAGGTATCAGGGTTTGTGACCACACACTCCTGCGGACTCTCCGGACAGGCGTAAGAGGTGTACCACTTGAAGTTGTAGGTAAAATCGTCCTCTGCCTAGATTCAAGATTCAAGATTCACTTTATTGCTTGGGCATCTCCCATGCTACCTCCGAACACCATATAAGAACACATCACCACACACATAAAGAAGATGGGTTAACATAAAAAAGTAAGCATAGTATACACTACTGTCAAATAAAACAGAGAATCTGTAACAGTGCAGGTCTGGCTCCTATTAATGATGATCCACTTTAGAATTATATTAGGTGGCTTTTACAGGAAGTGGTGGGAAAAAAAGATTTTCTGACTAATAAAAGAAATTTAACCTAAACTTATTTCTAATCAAAGTTTATTGAGGCAGTATTTAACATTTGTCCCTAAACCTCTCTACATTTGTGCCAAAACCTTTAACGGGTAATGTATATGATAGTCACATCCTCTTCTACATTAGAAGTCTTTTAGACCATTTAGATTCTTACCGGTATATTAATAAACCAAATCTTTGTCAAATACGTTTAAAGTTAATTCCACGGTCTGGAGCAGGAAAGGAAGCATGGTGGATTCTTTAAGCTGACTATTGAGTATTTAAGTGAGTAACATGCAAATATAGAAAACTGTTTGTTAGTTCGTATATTTATATTCATGCAGTACCTGAAACTCAGGCTTTCCTGGCCCAGCCTCTCGGTCACACAAGAAGGAGATGTGTGTGGCCCGCTGCGTGTGCTGAGGGTTGTTGTATTGAGAGCCGTTCAGATAGTCCAGCTGGATCAGACCGTCGTAGTACGACAGCCTGGAGTTAAAGTTGCCGAGGTTCCAAGCGTTCACTTTGCTGCGAAGTGAGAACAGGGACATTCAGAAGAACATTCTTACTGTCAAAAGTGCCTAAAGGCTTCTGTAAAGTGAACTGTGGCCTTACCTCTTCTCAACCTGACAGGCTCCTGCTGTCTCAGGGCAACTGGCAGCATTCATGCCCCCACAGACGTTAAGGACGTAGTCGTATTTACCATCTGACACATTATAGTAGCTTCCTCCTGCTTTCCTTAGTGGAGTCAAATCAAACGAAAACCCTAAAAGAACAAAACATTATTTCAAACAATATAATGAGAATGATGCACAGGAACAAACAAACATTGGTTAAAATTTGGTTTATATAAATTGAGTTTTGCATTGGAGCTCGATATAAGTTCTTATATCGTTATTTTTGATCCTACGGACCCTGTTAAACTGTCTTTCTCACTACTGCTGCTGTTTCTAAGGAATTTCCCCATTGTGGGATTAATAAAGTCAATCTAATCTAAGCAACGCAAGCTTCTAACTGACCAGATAAAATGTACAGAACTTCATGTACACAGTTAAATAGCGATAAAAGTAGCAGCAGGCTGAACCTGGTCTGTACATATCATACACAATCGGAGCCTACATAAGGAAGGCTGCTTCAGAATCAAAAAATGTTATGTTAACAGCGGAAATTGCTTATTAAATTGCTTATTTGAGATCAGCGTGGATTGAGACAGGGTTAGACACTGTGTTGAAGCATGATAGTAGTGTAGAATTCTCACTTCTATTCCAGGCTATATTACTCATGTATCTTCAGTGCAAAGTTAAACAAGCAGACTCTGGATGTTTTCACTGATCAGATACATTCAGATAATGGAAAAATCATGAAAAACTAACTATTTTATCAGAATTCGTCAAACTATCCCTTTAAGTAGTGAAGTAGTGAATGTGTTCATGTTGACAGATGGATTAGTTCTCAGTATTGCTGACTCTACCTGCATTAGTATCCTCCACTTTACAGTCGTCCCCGTGCGCTCTGGAGAGGACGCAGGCCGCAGACGTCTGCCACTCAAACTCGTAAACACAGCCGTCGCCAGACACGCTCCGCAGGATGGGGGCGCTCTCGGTGTCCCCAGGTTTACACTTCAGAGTGATGATGGTGTTGATCTTCATCTTCATCCCGCACTCGTCTCCGCCTGTGTAGTTGAGCCTCAGGTCGTTCCCGTTAATCTCCTTCCTGGGCGAGGTGAGGAATTTACCCAGACTGATCGACTTGTCCTTTCCTGAGAAACAGAAACGCGTGTCACATTCAGGTAAAACCTCCACAGAACTGTAAATTAAACTAGACTGCATACTCATGAGAAAGTACACAGAGTGATCGTGTGGTCGCTTTAAAACGAGTTCGATTTATGGCCAAAAAAAGTTGGTGTAAAAATTAGGGGAGTCATGCAATTTAAAAAAAATTCATATAATTACTTACAAGCTCTCTGATTAATTAATCAGAGGCAGGCAGCTGGTAGCCTAGTGGTTAAGGCATTCGCCCTGTGATCAGAAAGTCAAGGTTCGATTCCCAAGACCGCTAGACACTGCTGAGGTACCCTGAGCAAGGTACCGTCCCCACACACTGCTCCCCGGCGCCGTGTTCATGGCTGCCCCCTGCTTCACTT
>JBBIGB010084447.1:0-16630 GCA_037577075.1 Alestopetersius hilgendorfi
TAGAATTTTTATTTATTATTACTTTTGTCAGATTAAAGTTATTTCTGTGACCATTGTGAGTTTTTCTTTCATTGACCAAAGGGTACCAACAATTTTGACAAGTGTGTATATTTATTTATTTGATTAATTTACTATATATAGAATTTGGTTCATTTTTGTCAGCAAACCCCACTCTATCATGCCTGATCAGTAAAGACAAAATTGCTGGCTTATGTTCTTAACAATATGCATGTTTTTTTTCTCATTTGTTGTCTTTCTGTCATTTCTCCATTGATCAGTTGTTTAAGCAGGCCAGTGACTCATCAACGATTTCACTGATTAATCAAGAGGTTCTCTACAGATCTCTTTATAGAGACCCCTGTGTGCCATTTCAACATCCTCTTTCTGGTATAAATTTCTGACTGATCTACTTTCATACAACATTTCATTTTCCTCGCACGGGGTCGATTACGCATGGCAAATATCAGCCAAGCTGTCCCCCGCTGTGAAAAGCACACAAAAAAATATCAAATGACTTAATTTCTTTTATTTGTCTCTGAAAGGAGGTTGGAAGGGCAAGCAGCTCCAGAGAGAGAGAGAGAGAGAGAGAGAGGAGTTACTGGCATGGAGCACGCCAAGGTTTACACAGATAGCACAGAGGTGCATGGAGCTTATTGAGGGGCTCCCATCTACAAAAAGCACATAAATAATACAATATTTTCAATATATAGTCACAGTGCACAACAGTGGAGCCCTTTCTTAAGTGGGACTTACAGCCACCAACACTTGTGTGTTTGTTAACATATTGACAGTGTTATTTTCTAACTAATATCCATGATAATGATGTAGCATAGGGGTAGCATTTTGTCCATTCGGTGTAGCATTTTGTCCATTTGCATCTATGCAATCCTCATATTCATTCATTCATCCATCCATCCATCCGTCCATCCATTATCTGAGCCATGTATCCTTAACGAGGGCTGCAGAAAATTCTGAAGCCTATCAGCACTCACAGAGGAAAGCAGAGACACACCCTGGACAGGTAAAATGTCAATCACACAGAGTCACACCACACAGCAATTTAGTATTTCCAATCCATTTGAAATGCACGCCTTTATGAGTTGTGGGAGGAAAACCCAGAGTGCCTGGTGGAAACCCAAAAGACATGGGGGGAAAAAGAATCTCCATTCAGTTAATACCCAAAAGGACATGCAGGAGACGACAGCACTAGTCAACGCTACCAGCAATTATCAAATATCTTCTTCAAATCTGACATATGTATACTAAAATATTTTATACTGCACTTAACATGTTAAAACATGACGCGAAATGTCAACACCACATCCACCTTACAAATTCAATACCACACCAACCGTGAAAAGTATACATTTTCCATACCACTAATACCATTTAACTCTTAATGGAAAGGTTTTGGAAGTAATTTTGTATTATTTGTGGTATTTGGATTGTTCCATGGTAATTAAATTTCCATACCTTGTAACGGCCAACAGGTGTTCTCAAATTACAAAATAATTAATATTGGAAGAAATAAAAATGAAGATACAGAGATTTGTCCCAACAGTGCCTATATGTTTACTGATGCTGAAAAATAAATGTCTTGTACTTAACATCTATTTTTAAATAAATAAAAAGGCATCCAAGTACTAAACTGGAGCTGAAGACAAATATCATTACAGTAGTTTCTGTTTAGGATCTTCTTGCTACAAGCATAATGGTAAAGCAAAAAGTGGTGAAACATAAGGATGAGAGTGATGATTTAGAGGCGTGCATCAGAGCATTTCCAAACCAGCAGGTCTTGTGGGGTGTTTCTGGTATGCAGTGTTCAGGGCTTACTGTAGCACAAATTCTTGAAAGGTGTCAGAACATAAAGTGCATATAAACTTCTTGTGCATGAAGATGGGGCTGCAGACTGGTCAGAGTGCCCATGCTGACCTCTGTCCACTGCCAAAATCAGCCACAATGGGAATGTGGGCATCAGAACTAGACCATGAAGCAACTGAAGAAAACGGCCTGGTCTAGTGGATGGAAGTGGATGGCAGTGCGTGTGTGAGCCGCTTAACTGGGGAAGAAATGGCACTAGAATGCAGGGGAAATGGCTAGACTGCATTAGACAATAGGAAACCTGGGTATTGATGCAGAGGTTACTTTCACACATACCACCTACCTAAATCTAAACCCTTTATAGGTACATCATATTTCCTAACTGAAGGGGATTATTTCATTAGGATGAAACACCCTGCCACATGGCCAAAATTTGGCACAAATGGTTTGACGAACATGGCAAGAAGTTCAAAGTGTTTTCTTGTCTTAAAAATTCTCCAGATCTCAATTCAAACAAGCATCGGTAATATGTGATGGACCAACTAGTCTGATCTATGGAGGTCTCATCTCACAACTTTCAGAACTTACAGGATCTGCTGCTAACGTCTTGGTGCCAGATACCACAGTACTTCCTCAGATGCCTTTTGGAGTCCATGCCTGGGTGGGTCAGAACTGTTTTGGTGGCAGGAGGGGGAATCTACACATCATCAGGGAGGTGGTTTTGATGTTACAGTTGATTGGTGCATACTTGCAAAGACAATCTCAACTTTAGCAAATTCAATGCCTTCCTACTGAGCAAGTTTGTTTTTTTCTGTTTTTGAATAAGGGCTGTGTGCAGGCTTGTTTAGAAAGATCAGAACATTGAATGAGGCAGGATTGATCGCAAGGACTTGTTTCAGCTCTCATCGTATTGATTTATCTCCCTAAAGCATCTGACACAGTCACACACACGCACATCCTGGCAATACCGCAACTTATTACAGAGCTTTTTGGTTTGGAGAGTTTCTGGAAAAAAGCTCAGCAGAACCACTGAAAAGCATTTTCACTGAAACCACCAGGACAGAAATGGAAAATCTGAGAAATCAACTTCTGTCTAGTCAGTTTTAACTTCAACATCTTACCAGCAATGGGTGTTCAGTGTTCAGGTCCAAATTGCATATTAATGCAAGTCAGACCATAAATTGCATAAAATGCCCCCTGATGGAGAAAGACAGCACAAATATTTTTGCTGAATGGAATAACAAATTTAAGGCAATGAACCAGAGAAGGAAATGATCAATGACACTTTTACATGTGAGACTGTCCAAAACAGAATACATACAAACTATCTGATCACTCTTTCTTAAACGCAATGCTACTGAGCTGATGAGCAAGGTTTGACTGAGCAGGACGCATAATTCAGTGTTTAAATATATGTTACAGAGAAAAAATAAACCAGCTGAGACATTCACGTGTTCACGTTTTTGGTTTTTAAGCTCAGTTCAGAAAAAGTCATGATAAATATTGCCCTGTCTGTAGTTTCCTGCAGTGGAGTGTGTCAGAGCATTAAAAAAAAAATCCTGAAAAATAAGTTACCAGGAGCTAAAATTCCCCCGCTCTTAATCACTAGCCCTTCATGTTACGTCAGCTACACTCAGGGCAATACGCCAGTTATACATGGTAGTCTGCTAAGCATCTACACTAATGAGCACTCAGACATATAGAATAGCCCTGTGCAGCAGTAGAAATATACAAAGCCTGATTTTCTGTTCCTTAATGCCACATCAGATTAGTATAAAGGCTTTTTAATAAATGAATGTGTTTGTAAAAAGCCATTTCATCCCAACATTACTGATTTTCTACAGGCACAAACTTGAAGATTGAGGTACAAAAAAGTGTACTTTACGTAGTTATTTAATGTAACTTTATATAGTTAGCTACCCAAACAAAGTAGCCACTTTGACATGAATACGATTCCAACATGGTTTCCATCAGGAGGCATTTCTAACACTGGATTATATCAAAACCTAACAGCAATTATATATTTGGTTTGGAGTCCCCCTTAATAATTCAAGAACATTTATTAATTAGCTAACTTACGGTAATTACAGTTCAACTGCTCAATTTCTTCAGTTGTTTGGTTCTTTGTGATGGATATTGACTGCAAAAAAAGACAAAACATCAGATTATAGCTTTGAACCACTCGTTAAAAAAAGTGGACAAATGTTATCATTTAAATTGTCAAGATGATTAACAGGTACATACAGATTTCCTTTTACTCTCCAGTTGATTCCTTGTCTTTTCATTGCTTTCAACTTCTCTAGCGATGTCCTCACCTGTTCACAAGAAAAAAGTATATTATGTTAAAACAGAATGGATTTGCTGAAAGCAAGTTGACAAAAAGGTTCACTTATTGTTCTTTAATGACAATTAGTGCTGGGTGGTATACCGGTTCATACGGAAAGCGCTTCTTATTATTGTTATGAATTTTTTGTATAAAGCAATACTAGTTTAAATATCCTAACGTTTAGAAAATGGCAGCGCTGGCAACTGTTGCAGGGGGGCCTTTTTCACCGAACCACTAGAGGAACAGAACTTTTCTTTTGAACGAGCTCTTAAGCTCCGTGGGAGAGTCAAGATATGGCAGATAAACAGGGTATGGATTATTTGGTGTAAAATATTACTTTTATGGGGTGCGTTTTTGTGTAATTTCTTATTTGTAGCTTTTTTGTGCATGTAATTTCTCAAAAATACTTTCACAAACAGTAATATGTCATTTAGTTTGAGGCCGTATGATTCTGTACATCAACGGGATCAAAAGGGCATTTTCTTCATCTTCCAGTGGGAAAAAGAGCTCAAACAGATGTTCATTCCAGGTTTTAGTCTCAGTTTTATTTTTATATTTGTTTGATAGTTATATTTGATATTTGGCGTAAAAACAGTGCAATAAAAGCTTGTGCACTCTGCTCCACGTCTCTCCTTCTCCTTCTGCACAGGAACTAAAAGCCCCCCACCCCCTTTTTCACATTACTATATCAGCTAAAACAAAAGAAAATTTGGAGTTTTTGTTTAGATGTGCATGTGTGCAACACCATCTTTAAATCACCACTAGCTGTATTTTTTACTTTACTTCCACTGGATACAAGAACTCCAGAAAAGGCTCGCTGTGATGTCTGAAGTCTTGTGATTCACAAAAAAAAAAAAAACTTGCAACAACCATTTACAAAAGATCCATGCCGCTGGAGTTCTAATATCATCCGATACTGTGAAACCGGTAGTATTTTTAAAAAATATACTGTGATAAATGGCAATACTGTGTCTAATGATAATACTAAAACAACTGACAGAGCAGTGGCTAAAGCCCTAACAAGCGCAAACTAGGCTCTTTAAGTAATAAACAACTGGAAATCAAACTTGGTCTTCCCTGGCAGGGATCCCCTCTACATTATAGAAAGCTAATAGTTTAAGTGACTTGGCAGCTGATTGGAAACTGGAGCTGGTGTGCGTGACTAGGCTGAATGAGGTGGCACTGATTTAAATTACATAAACTAAACAATGGAAGCATTTAAGTCACAGTAGTACACATTACACTGGTACTGAAACAGCACACAGTCAGCCAGATAAGGTTTTTGAAAACACAAACCTACACTTAGCTATATTTTTCTCTATGATAGAATTTATTTTCACTTCTGTTGATTTTTGAAATGCAAAAACTGTTTCTTTTGAAACTGATTATTCCTGGGAGCTCCCAGCACTAAAGACGGTTTATTTTATCTGCAAAACAACATCTCACCCTATACTTTTAAAATATAATTTCACAGCTGATCACAAAGTTTTCTCACACAGGTCTAATAGTAAAAAAAAGAAAATGAAAAATTTCGTTGGCCTTTGACTGCAAACCACTATATAAGGCATTTATTACATAAAAAAGAAAACACAGGATTTTTAAACCAGTTAAAGGCTGATAAGACTAGTGACATGTGAAATGAGTCATTAGACCACATCATAATGGCCAGTTCATAGAACATAAAATGTGATCTATACTACTGAAGCTTGTAGTAGTCAAAGCAAGAGACATGTTCAGTCCAATTTACCAATGACCACTTTACAAATAGCAATCAAATCCTTTGCATGACTAATTTCTGAAAAGAGGGCTTACAAAAAGTATGCCAAGTTTAACAGTTCACCCTTTTTTAGTTCATTGCTCTGGAATATGCAAATGAACAATGATATCTACAATGCTGTAGATTAGGGCTGCACAGTATTAGGAAAACATGTGATATGCGATGGCAAGATCACATGCAATAAGTAAGTATAAACTTTATAGTGTTAATGTTCTTCTACTTTGGATTTGCTGCTAACATAGACTCCAGACGCTGACTAGACTATGCAGAAAAAAAAATTCCAACATGTTTTTTTGTTTTTTTAATAATTTACTTAAACAGAGCATTTAATGTCTCCCATAAATCATTTGAACCATTGAACATAAATCATAATATTTTTTAATCATTTTAAATCTTAAATAAATGTAAATAGTTTAAATTATAGTAAGTTCTTATCCAGAAAAAATAGCAAAAGGATCAATAACAGTAGATGAAGGAAACTGCCCAGTGATTTTCTTGCCCTCTTCTCTGTGGCGCTGGGTGAAGAGTTTTGGAAAAACACCTTTTATTGCAGTTCAGTCAGTCTTTCGCAATATGTATACTGCGCATGTTGATATAGCAATGAGGGTAAATTTGCGATACATTGTGCAGTACATTTTCAGATCAAATGTATTTGCAGCATTGTTGGATAAAAGAAGTATTTTGACAAATTAATATGTCGACATATGAGGCTTGTCATCACATGACACTGAATAATAGTGTACAATAAGCAGTAATTCCCCAGGGATTAATTGATGGGTTTACTTAATGCAAATCACTTTCACGTGTTAATACAATCTTTGAATATTCGCCTATGGTTTGAACAAGTATTTAAACAGTCTAGAAAATAAAGAGAAATCCTTGCTGTTTGTTTGCAGTGTAAGGATAATGTTTATGGTTCCACTTGAAGACTTATTTCCAAGATATAAACGAATCTTCCAAGACCAGGTCAAAAGATTTCTTCTAATAACTTTTGGAAACTACAGAAAAACAAAAATCACAAGCCAAGCCAGTTTAAACAGGCTGCACATGCGCAGAAAAATATGAAAAGTTTTCTATGAAACCTCAGGATACTTCAAATTAAAGTGATAAATTCAGAACTGCAAGGGTGAGCTTGAAGGGTAGACAGTAAGTCAAAACAAACTTGGTGAGGGCGCAACAAGGCTGACAGTGATTTTTTTTTTTTCTTCTGAAGGAGCCACCACTCTTTCAGGGCCCTCTGCAGAGTGACTAACACCACATATATATAATCCTCCAGCACCCACACTCTCTCAACAGTGGCAACTCCCGCATTCTAAACCATCATCTATTATTCAGTGTCGTACTACAACTTGCATAACACCAACACTGAAAGGCAAACACTTTTCCCACCAAAGTTTTCTGTTAAAGAGCTTATGAAAGACCAAATTAAACGGTGTGTATTATAGTTCCCAATCTGAAGACCAGAAAAGTTGTCTCAAGAGAGAACACATTATCAACCAAATCCATAATAGAGGTCACAAACTCTTAGCCTTTTCCACGTTCATAAAAAGTTAACCATCACTTTCTTTTGCATTAATTCTCTTAGAATCAGACAGACATACTTGATCTAGGTTCCAGTGCATCACACTCTGCGTTGTATATGTGGATGAAGTCCTGGTGTCGTTTGATGAGCTGCTCTCTGGTGCCATGGGTGGAGAGGTGACACTCTCTGAGCCTTCTCTTGAGTTCAGCCACAGTGAGCAGCGTGTACACCAGCTTAGCCTTTGGCCTACGCTTTCCAGAGCTGCAATTTCAGAACACATCAATTGCCTTAAACCAACTATTTAATTTAAAGTGACAAACATTTAAATAGTACTACAATCTTCTACAAATGTTGTCTTTTACACATTTCTTCATAAACAAAAGCAAAAACAGTTTAACATATATTAGGTTATAAAATGCAATATAAACAGGGTGACTGATTTAGCAAATATATATTACGATACATTTTACAAAATATTATGAAAAAACTACAGTTTCATGTGCTGCACTTATTTTAAACAGGACTATTGATGCTTTTTATAATAAAACACGCAGTTAATCATTGTTCTTTCAGTACTGGCAAGCAAATTAGAAAAGCATATTGAGACCTACTGTGATGTAATTTATCACATTAGCAATAAGTATGGTCAAATTCCCCAGCTCTGATCATGTATATTTTACTATGCCTAAATATTAATTTTTAAAGTAGTGGTGGGCATAGATTATTTTTTTAATGTAGATTAATCTCACTGCAATCTTGGAATTAATGTAGATTAATCTAGATTAAAATGGCTCATTTGAATTCTGCCGAAGGCATTCAGAATATGTGTGCTACCCAAATAATGACTAAAAGTAAGTCTTTGAGAACGGGTTTCTCAACTCCTACAGTAAACTTAGGGTGTACTCACACTAGGCAGTTTGAACCAAGCCACCAGTACTATGTACTGCTGGAATTGATGCCATTCTAGAGTTTCTTAAAGCTGCCTTCATATTTTATACCCTGTAGAAATCTACTGGATAAGGCTGTAACTTTAAAACTCCATTAATTCACTCATCAGAACCCACTTATCCTTGCCGCCCCAAAACATCTACACCTAAAAGGTGAACCCATGCATCATGTTTTTAATTCGACTTCAGTCTCTGTGGCTGTGTGGGAGCATGGATGCGCTTAAGGCCAGCAGAATGCTGAAGCACACACTCATTCATCAGTTTTTCCTCAAGGTCCCCCACAAACCAAATCAGCCTGCCTGTCAATCAAAGTCTGCACAAAATGGCTGCCCTTCAAAATGCTCCTTGGGGAATTCAGTTGAGAGGGAGAATAGCTGAGTTTAATAGAAATGCAAACACAGCCAAGCAAGGAGTCATGATAGGAATCTTTACAAAAATGGCCCGTTTTTGAGTTAGGGGGTGAGGCAAAGAGATATCTGAATGACATAAGTTGGAGTTAAGTTTGGAACACAATGCTCACATGGGGGAATAAAGGTCGTCATTCAGGGAGATACAAATGTGGTATCTAAGGATGTAGCGCAGCACTGTTTACTGAAGACACAAGCGCACTTGACTGACGGATCAAATGCATTTTCGTCGCAGGAAACCTACTGAAAAGAAAACATTGCCTTCCAAAGACTGTTATTTGTGTGGTTTCATTTGCTTTTTCAAGTGCTCCCTGTTTATCATCTGGCCAATTATGTATGATTGTGTACTACTCTCAGACGAAATTCAGTCTCAGTGCCTCCTGCGCAAATGTATGCAACTCATACATTTGTTTCTCGCCTTGAATGCATTACGCACAGCCTCATGATTTGGTGTGTAATTTCCCCAAGTGCTTAAGAGAGTGTCCTCTACCCAGCACTAAGTAACTTTGTGGAGGTTAGCTTAGCAGCAGACACTTGATCGCATTATCAGAATATACAGATGGCTAACAGGAAACCTAGGCCAGGATGCCTGTGGCATCAACAGCAGCGTATAATCAAACTACTGTAAGATAATCTTGGGCACTCACTTGGGCACTACAAATGCAGAACTGGCAGAGCCTAGCTGGTCAGACCTACGGAGAAGATAATCTGTAATAAACAAGACGGCTTCTCAAACACAGTGGTTCATGATGGGGCAGCTTGCAATCCAAGGACAAGCCATTCTAAACATTCGTTCAGATCAAATATTACAAATCTCAACCAGGCAATACATATGCACTGAGGAGAAAACTACTGCAATATTTCTGACTCAAGTTTAGATCGAGGATAATTCACCAGGAAAGACAGCCATGCTACCGGCTGCTCCTTTCCACAGTAAAATGTATTAGATAGTAATTCAGTGTGTAAGAATGGCAAACAAGTTGGCATATCATTTATGAATACTTGAACCTAGATATGTATTGAATATTTCGTGAGAGATTCCTGGGATGCATTGTTAGCAAGAAAGAAACTGCCTTGCACTAAAAAAAAGCTTCAGTAATCACTGTACCCAGGAATTACCACAAAATTAGACTTTAAGTAAGCATGTGCATATAAACTGATCTGCAAACCTTCTGAGACCCTCCTTCTTCTTGCCTCTGGTCAGACACGTATCCAGATGTTTATTAATGTGCTGCTGAGACACACCCACACTACAAACTGGACACTCCACTGCAACAAAGCAAAAGCAACAAAATAAACACTTTAGCACTGTGGCACATTTTAGTCCGTTAAGGCACTAAGGGATCATTTAAAAATACAGCAACCCCTCAGTTTTATGCAGATTTTTTTTTTTTTGAGAACCGAACTGTATTACAGCTGAAAAGCAGTCAACCATCACAAAAGAAAAAGCAGCAGCCTGCTGCACCATGTAGCATGACTGCGCCGTGTCTTGTTCTCGTATAGTGTTTTAACCCCCCCGCCCCCCACAATTTTCAACAGTTATCTCAGTTTATTTAGTATTAGTAAGCTGTGCCCTGTCTAAACATGTGGGTAGAGAGAGTTATTTCAATGTTTCTTTTGTGTACGAGTCTTTGCACACTGCTTATGCTAACGTTTTTTTAAGCAATGAAGTTTTCTTATTCTGATTATTTATTTACCTTTACATTTTCTTTAAGGGTAATGCATTAAAATGAGTTTAAAACTCATGAAGCCCTTGCTGAATCTGGGGCCCCAAATCTGAATGACAACTGTGTGAAATACTGATAACTGGTCATATAAGAAGATATATTTGTGTTTAAGCTTTCAAATTTCAATAGTTTAAAACCGTGCTTTATTAATATTAATGATTGTCCGTCATCTGTATTTTTAACTCTCATTACGTGTTTTATTGCCAAATGTACCAATTCACTGTAACACATTTAAACAAAAGTTACACAGGTCACCAGTGCACAATCATTTAAGGTTTTGCTATATCACTGGGTGACCGCAAGAGTCCTGGTGACAATGCTACCAAGACAAATCCTGGTGATTATGGCACAATTGTTCCAATAGCTATTGTACCTCCTTATACATAAAGGAAACTCTGGGAAACAATTTAGCTTGTTATTTCTCATAAACAGCAATACTAAAATAACTGTTTTGTCAGTGGAAAGATATCCCCCATTCCAACTAAAGCTAGTTAGATAATTAACTTTAGAGAAAATGATTACTCCTGGCTGCAATCACTCTAAGCAACAAGCTATCTATGATTTGGTCATGAGATAGAGAACGGTTGCACACAAAAAATGATTTAATATCCAATATATTACTTAAGAGTTGTTCTGTTTACTGTAATTGTAGGAGCCAGAGAAAACAAACTGTAGTAATATGAACTGATATTATGGCAGTCTTCAAAATGTCTACAGTGGGCAAGACCTATACAAAACAAACACACTTTTCAGCATTGATGAGTCAGTGAGTCAGTTACGGACACTAGACGTTGTTGGAAAAAACACCTCAACAAGTTATTTGTGTAACATTTTGAGCTTTCAAAAGTTTGTTTTTGTGGAAAAAACAAAAAACAAAAAACAAACAGTTCTCCCCTCACTAAATCAACATGACTTTCAGACTGTGCTATGTTTACAGAACTACTACAGCTTGATTTTCAAGGATCAACATAAATTATTGTCTTCAAGCTTTTAAATCAAGACTAAGATACAAGACAAGGAGTTGGCTAAATGAGTGGAGGGAAATGATATTTTAAATTGTCAGTCAAGGCAACAGTGAAAATTCAGTAAAAGCATGCACTGAACAGGTGAAGGCTAAGGAGGAGGGGGGGGGAGCATACAAAATGCTAAGAAGAGACTTCCCAACTCTCAGACATTATAGATGTCACAGCAGCAATGGGAGAGCTGAGAATGACACAGATCATGAATAACTTCTTTACAGAGCCTTCCTCTAGATACATGAGGCAACTTCCAACAGAACACAAACAACCTTGCTGAACCCTGAAAGGTGAGATAAGGTAACAGTAGATTTCAAATTCAGCACAAAGCCTACATGCCCGGCCTTACTCAAACTGTTATCCACTACTCTGAACTTCCAGGGCTTGTTAATCAGAGACAGGTGAAGAGGCAGCGTCATGTGGGCAAGAAGAAAGAAACTGTGCAGGTCCCTGACTGCGGTCAATTACGCAACCCATCTCACGATTTGTTTTCAATGTACAAAGACCTTTTTAAAAATGCTAAGCAAAGCAGCAACACAGAAGACCACAGTCAGGCAAAGTGACTGGATATGAAGTATACTTCTCTATACACCACAGAATTGTTTTTTTTTTCAATACACATTATTTTTTCCATCTTTTCTTATACCACAGACACCTTGCAGGCAGTTAACTTGCCATATACCTTTAATTTAATTAAATTTAATTACTTTGCAGCAAAACCTGTCCCCATGCCATGATTAATCAAGTTACCACAGTGACAGTAAAAACTAATTTACCACCAATTTAAACCCTGATGCTCATTTATTGATCAACTTCATTCAAACCATTGCAACAAACCAAGATTCCAGGTATAAACACAACTGAACTTTTAAACATTATGGGTGACATGATAGCCAACCTTTGGGTGTCCAATGACCAACAAAGCAAGAGCTCAAATGATGAATTGTTTAGAGACTGAAAGCAACAGATTAAACACACAAAATCAGGGAAACTCCCACTTGCTTAAAATTAAAGTCTGCTCACACCAGCTTTTTGCAGCTAAGATTAGATCACATACCTATGCTAAACAGAAATAAGGTTTCACGCATCAAACACGTCAATGTTTGGCTCACTGTAACAAAACACGGTCATGTCTTAGCTCTACTAAAATCAAGCTAAGATAAGAGATCACAGCGTTGAACTGTAAACTGCAATTTGATACTTTAATTCTACATCAGTTACATAATGACATATTAATGCATGTTTCTCATATTACTTTAGTCTGGCTTCATATAAAAATTGTGTTGCTATTATTATTAGTAGTAGTGGTGGCAGTATGCTGAAAGTACATCTGGATACAATTAATGATGCTTTAGAAGAAGCATTAAACATTCTTGAAACGATAATAGTCTAGTAATTTTATATAGTAATATTACTCTTAATAGCAGCAACACCTTTTTCTTCTAACCTGAAAGTGGACGTGAGAGTAAACACAGTAATAGAATGCAAGCTGAAGCTTTATCATTGTTAAATTGGGGCAGCTGGTGGCCTAGTGGTTAGGGTACGCTAGATTGACAAGTATATAGTTTAGGCCCTTGTGTTCCACAAGAGAGACTGATGTAATAAACCTGTACATGTTTCATAAGGACTTCTCGTAAGTGTACATCACCTTTGACCACAGGCTTAGTGACCTGTGACGTGGAGGGAAAAGCAGACACATCCATCTTTTCTTCTTTTACCCTTACGCTCTCAGACTTCGTCCGCTCTTGCTCATGGTCTCCGGGGGCCTGCACACTCAACTCCATGGGCTCCTCTTTCACTTGGTGGGGGGGCACGAGGTCTGCCTGTGCCCCCGATGAGGGAGTCGGTGGGGCCCGTTTGTGGAAAAAGTGCGTCAGAGTGGTGCCCTCTTTCCTGGGGCACTTCTGTTTTGCTGCTTTGGTTTTGAAAGCCACAGAGGGGGTCTTGGGGGAAATCGGAGGAGAGTCAAAATTTGCCTGAGACAACTGTTGCCTGGGGAAACATGAGAAAAAAACAGAGCAAAAAATGTAATTAGTCACAAAGATGTGAGAAGGAACAGGAGAGAAAACAGAAAAGATACACAAAGCAAAAAAAATCATTTTTATATAATTTGTAGATGCAGCGTATATGTGGGAGGAGATACGAATGTGACAATAGAACAAATAACTGACAATTTGCCAACTAAGTGCCAAATAGAGAAATATGAATGCTTTGGCATTCTGCACACATCTAATCATCCTGCACTTTTCCTGCTGTGAATGTGCATGGGATGGTGAGACGAGAGAGACTGTGTGCACCCACATGAGAGACGGGGAGAGAGAGGGGGAGAGAGATCGCCAGTTGGCTGCAACCTTGTAAATGTGGAAAGCAAACAAACAGGCAGAGTAGTTGCAAGACCATTATGGCACTATAAAGTGGAGTCAATGAGGTGTGCAATGCTCCGCTTTCCATAAAGAGGCTCTTTTCATTCGTCTTTTGTCTGCACGTCTGCACCTAAGAGCACGCTTATTACATAACCTCTTCTCTTAACATTCACAGACACATCACACACAAATAAAATCTAAAAAAAGGCATTCCCATCCAACCAGATGGAAGTATGTGTCGCTAAGGGCTATATATCTTGTGACCTCAAAACACCTTAAAAATTATGCTATACCTCCCTGCCTAAATGGTAAAACTAGGTTGGGAAAGGAGGAAGAACAGGGCTGCACAATATGTAGACCGTTAAGTATTGGTCTCTAGCTTCTAACCAATCACAGTTTTTTGACAGGGTGACCAATCACAGCTCCAGGAAAGCGTTAGTAGGTGTTTTCATGAACTGAGGTAGGCTGAAATTTCAAACTAAGGATGGTACTCAATACTCAATAATATTTCCGATACTATGGGGGAG
The DNA here is from genome assembly GCA_037577075.1 of Alestopetersius hilgendorfi. Lineage (NCBI taxonomy): Eukaryota > Metazoa > Chordata > Actinopteri > Characiformes > Alestidae > Alestopetersius > Alestopetersius hilgendorfi. Next base: position 14,434 of record JBBIGB010084447.1, read on the forward strand.
AAAAAAAACACAGGAACTTTTTAATGTCAAAAACAAAATGCTCTATTATTCTTACTCAAAATTCTACAGTGTCTTTGGGTATTTTGAAAAGCGCTATATAAATTAAATGTATTATTAAATATTATTAGTAGTCTAGTCAAGTTTCAGTCAAATAAACGTCTGAGCATTTTAATCTTATTTTAATCAAAATTATCCATGACTATTTGTCAAGTTTGTCAATGAAAGTTGTGTTTTTTTTAGAAATGCAATTCTATTTAACCAAGTCAATATAGTATAAGTATAGTAGATAGTAGAATAGACAAAATCAAAATGTTCTTTTAGTCAAAACTATTTCACAACTGGAACAAGGTTAGCTTATTATTATATTATATTACATTCCAGACATGGAAGACACTCTGATTTGAACTTATGACATTTATTTTGCCAACCAAACTTGAAAATGTGCGTCTATTGCCATAAAACCCACATTTGTAAAACTGGTACTGGTACTAAAACTGAACTTATCTGAATATTATAATTCCTGAACAAATATAGTATGTGAGTGTGTGTGTGTGTGTGTGTGTGTGTGAGAGTGAGTCTTTGTGCATGTCATTTCACTCTCTCCCTGGCACTATACAGTATCGACAATGTGTCCCAATACTTTTTGCCACTCTATATTTACCTTGCGTCTCGTCTCATTTGTGTCACATGATAAATGTTTGTTGACGATGATATTTAGTCATAATTTTTGTTGAGAAAGCAACACTACATGAGAGTCTGTGTAAAATTGTGTGGCTTGTTCCTCTGCAGAGTTATGGGGCTGTACACTAGGTCCTCCAGGTACCCGGGGAAGGGGCTGCCCGCTGCAGTACCTGTTGAAAATTAGTGTAGTCTGCCTGCAATTTCCGTAAACTGGCAGATGCAAAATTGGCACTTAAGTATCGTTACCAATAACCTTAAACTGAGGTTCATGTAATTCAGTATATGTATTTTGGCAAGTTTTAAACCATTAAAGACAACGATTCATCAAGGTATTTTAAAAACGCGATTTTTACACTTAAAATTCATTTCTTTTTTCTCTATGATGTTTGTGCAATTCATAAATGATCATAACTTATTCTTACATGACCATTTTCCAACCTGTTTTAACCCCCATAATAAAACAGGTTGATTTTGCTACTGTGCATGTAAGACTGTTTTATCATTGATCTATTTGTTCAATTTGGCTGTCTTGTAATGCACTTCATTTTAAAGAAACACTCCTTAGAAATGCAGCTTGAATGCCATCACAAAACCTATGATTAGAAAATGGCACTGTATGGATGAGGAAGTGAATACACATTTTTGAAACAATATTTACTCATGGAAAAGTGTTTAATTTTGGAAAAGTGGTGATATTTGCCTTAAAACAGTATTGCAATTATAACATGAAGCTGTATAATCACAACACTAATATTTTGTCCATATCGTGAGGAGTTATGGAGAAGTCCTCCTGGGAATTAGGAAAAACCTAATAATACATAAAACAAGGATTATGTGGAAAGCATGGGGATGCAATCATGCAGTCGAGACTTATGCAAAGTCATGTCTGGAAAAGAAAAAGTCCCAGGAAGCTTTTGAGGGTACAAATCTGCATGGTTGGCAAAGGCAAAGAGTTAAGACTCTGTTTTTGCCAAAAAGCTTGCCTTGTAGCAGCATCCAACCCATCTAATAACATTTAAAATATGTATTTTACATGTGTAAAACATTTAAGTGCAATATCAGTAGCTTACGGGAGAAATAATGGCATTAATAACATCCAAAAGTGTAGCTATACCCCTATAAAGTCTTAATAGTGGATATTTTGACAAAGAGTGGCTGGCTGAACCTCAAAAAATTTGTTGAGGTAAAATATGGCTGCAGTGTGGCCTCTCAAAAATAGCAGCTTGCATGCATCTCAAGCTGTGAGTACAAAGTGTTGGATTGAAGAGATTTAAGATTTATATTTGTCACATAAACTGCACTCCATAATTATTGGCCCCCCTGGTTAAGCTGTGTTAAAAGCCTTAAAATAAAGTCAATTTTTATTGCAGAAGCATACTCGCACACTGAAAATTGCAGACAAATATAACCTTCAACAAGTGAATTTTAAGGGGAAAAAACTCCCTGACTAAGAAATAATTATTTTTCATACAATCACCAGTTCCACAATTATTGGCACCCCTAACAATTCCTAGGA
>JBBIGB010086585.1:0-16586 GCA_037577075.1 Alestopetersius hilgendorfi
AACATTGAGACACTGAACCGCTTGAATTTCAATACAAAAAAAAACAGAAAACATGGGGTGTTCTAAAACTTTTGACCGGTAGTGTATATATATATATGTATATATATAAACACTCACAACTGATGGTGAGGTGAGGACAGAGATATTGAAGCCGTACTGGAACGTCCCCCCGATTCCTGTGATTAGAACAACTGCGACAAGCACTGGCTTCTTTAACTGAACACAAAGAACACTCAGTCAGTCACTATGCCATTTTCAACAATAGACAAAACTTTATGTTCGTAAAGGAGAAAACGTTCCATAACGTTCCATGCAAGAAAATTCTTTTGAATTTTGTATCAGACGAATGAAAACACTTTGACTTAAAGCTGTACTTGAAATGTGTCCCTGGACTTTCTGACATGTAGTTTGCACTGCAAAGAGAATGTAATTCATAAAACATGGGAATCCATTAGATGTTTAGATGTTTCTAGGCCTCTTGCATAAGGGTTTACACAGCTCAGTTCTGCACAACCTGCATAAAAAGCCAAGGTCTGTTTGAGTTATTCACCTGTCTGTATGTACAAATCTGTGAACCACATTATTTGTTCGGTTTAGTATTATTATTATTGTATTTTATAAACAAACAAACAAGAAAGCACATAAAGTCAATGATGGTCTAACTCACCAATAACGTGACAGCATGGGTCATGACTTCAGTCAGTTGTCCTGCAGCCTTGTGTCTGGTTGTCTTTGTAAGCAGCCAGATACTTATGACACAGCAAGTCTCTGAATGTCTAACAGACCGTGTTGAACTATAACTTCCTGAGAAACGCTTGAACTTTAAGTGAGACAATAGGTAACTCTGAGCAACGTGTGCATGTTTTCATCCCCTTGCGTGATTGCAAAAGAAAATACATAAATTAGCATGAAGTAAAAAGACAATAATTTATTGCCAGAGACAAAATATCTAACAACTCATTGCTTTGGAGATCACAAAGAGTCATAAAAGCTATTCATAAAAACATCTTTACAAAAATTGCAAGTAAGGGTGAAGCACTCCGACACACACAGATGAGTAAACAGACAAGCAGCAGTCCCAAACAGCTCCCTGCTCCCTACATAGTGCACTTGTAAAACATTTTTAAGAAAGAGACGCTGGAGTTTCATCCATTTGAGCAGAACCCCATAATGGAGTTCTGTTGATGTGAACTGGTTAAAACACAAGTGTCAAACTGGGGTCCATCAGGAATTAAGATTGATACTCTGGGGTTAACAGAACAAATGGTGACCACTTTCTCTGACGGTCTAAGACTTCAACACAGTACTGTAAATCAACAGCAGTGGCTTCTTACAAAACAAGTGAATTCTGAAGCCTGAAGTTTCAGTTATACACGCATTAACTTTATGTGAGTGGCAGTAAATCATATTATCAGAACTTTTTCAGCAAATGGAGTTTAGGTGATTCAGCTTTTCATGGTTTTGACAGTAACAATTAAAACACTTAAAGTACTTAAATGTTCTTATATTTTAACATTTAAGTACTTTAAGGATATCCTTAGTATATTCCTAAATTCAAGTTCATATTGAAGGTTTTCACATAATATTCAAGTATTTCATGTTATGTCTACCTCAAGTTATTTTAAGGTAGAGGGATGTGCCAGCTTTCTTAAGTGAAAACTTAAGGCCAGAATTCAGATGTTTCAGAGTCAAACAGATCACCAGCATTCCAGACTGTGTCTGGAGAAGCTTATAGCAGCACATAGCGGGTCAGGCCGCCTCCTCGGAGCTCCTTTAGGCGCTGGCAGTGTCTCAGCATGTTCAGCAAGCCAACAAAGCGCTTATCCACCTTCAGCTGGGCCAGATCGCGCAGGTCCTCCTCCACCACAAAATACTGACCTGAGGGAGAGAGGAGGGGGTGGAAAAAGAGACAAAGATGGAGAGAAGAGGAGGGTAGAGAAACAGGGAGAGGGAGGATGAGAAACACTGCATGATGGATCACCCTTCACTGCCCGTAACAGCTTGTTAGGACGGTGGGAGACAGGATAAATGACCTTCGTTATGAGAGCAATTATACTCGTTCATGCGTCTACAGCTTTTTGGAGCAAGTGGCCCAAGTTTTCTTTGCAAAGAGAAATTAAAAAAACCTGCTGCCCCGGATAATTAAGGTCAAAGAGGCCTAAATTTGGTTTACAGTCAGGGAACAAAACACATGGGTTTTTCATCTCAGATAAGCAAATAATAAAGATAACACAATGTTACATTTAAAATATGTTGATTATCAATATACGTTATACCAAGATGACCATATACCAAAATAGATAGGTATTTAATGACATTGACGCTGTTTAACGCCAGCTTGCAGCCCAATGTGTAGTTTTGTGTATCTACCTGCGGGGGCAGTAATTAATCAGGCCAAATATGTTTATTGGAGGGTCATCTTTGGGAATAGTCCTGCAATAACTCCCCCCCCCCAAAATTCTTTGTTTAAATCAAGCATTGACTTGTTATATTAAAACTCCAGAGATCATAGACAGCATCACAGACAAGAAGCAAGCAAACATTGCCGCCTATACAATACTCTTACAGCACAGCGTCAGGTCCAATTTTTTGTGATTTTTAAAGTCATTCAGAAATTTAAACATAAATGTCTCTGCGTTTATTATTATTTAAAAAAAAATTAATACTATTTCATTATTATTATCTTATAATTATTACTAATTTTATTTTATTATAATTATTATGAATAATATATATATAGAATATTTATAACAATATTACTATATAACAAAAAAATTGAGAATCCTCTATAGATTTTTTAAATGATCTATCTATCTAAACATTATATTTAATATTGTGTTATTTGAATTTTTCTGATTCTGATTCTAAAAAAGGATCAAAATGGTATTCTCTTACTGGTATTCACTCAAACTAAAGATAATAGTTTGTGTAAAAACATCAGAAAGTAAGGGTTACGTTAATTATGACAAATGGGAAACAAAACTGACATCAAAGTCTTCGAACATAGAACACATGGAAATAAAAGAAAGTCTAGTCTTACTGAATCATCATTAGTTCTTCTGACACTAGGGTTGCACAATTAATCGAATTTTAATCACGATCACGATTTTGGCTGCCACGATTAAATGAAGATGATCGTTGGTGATTTGAATAGCAGCTCTGCTGCACATGAGATCAAGCGCTTTCTCAACCTATAATTCAGCCAACCACTAGGGGGCGAACGAGATATTATGGCTTCAGTAAGCTGTCTAAAAAAGGAGCGCGCGCGTGTGTATGCGTGCCTGTGTGTGTCCCCATGTGTGAGTGTGTGCGTGCGTATCTGTGTGTGCGTCCGTGTGTGCGCGCATGTGTGTGCACGTGTGCTCGCACGTGCCTGTGTGCGTGAGAGTGTGTGCGCATGTGTATTAGAGTGTGCGTGCGGGTGCGTGAGTGTGTGCGCATGTGTATGAGAAAGTGTGTGTGCCTGTGTGTGTGTGTGCATGTGAGAGAGTGTGCGTGTGTGTGTGTAGTCTGTAGGCCTGTAGTTTGTTCCTTGTTATAAGTGCCTTTTCTGCAGAGGCTTCTTTTTTTCATTTGTTTGCACTTTATGATTGCACTCTGCAATTGCATGTTTGTTTTTGTAAGCCCTTTATCTTGGGTAAATTTTATTTCATGATCATATTTATGATAAATAATCATATTTATTTAATACTAGTCACTGCAGCGATTACATCCAAGTTACAGGTTCACACTATACCGTCACATTTCTGTTACACTATTGTATTCTCTATTTATGGAATTGTTTCTGATGTAACTTGCACTTTGTTGAATGTTGCTATATGTTGCACTGTGGTTCATGGAGAAATATCACATCACACTATGCACAAGTTCACAGCTGCTGGTTACAAAGTAACTTTGAACCTTTAAGCTTTTGAGATCCTACACTTGTAATGCGGGTATCCAGCAAAGTTACTTTGACTTTTTCTCTTTGACTAGCCCACCTGTTTCCATATTAATGATGTACCTGCTATGTATTATGTGTTTTTATTCGTCTCAGCTCTAGTCTGGAGCATGAAAAAGGCACTTCTTTAAATAAGCTTTCATGTTATTATTCTTCACCTTTAGTGTCTTTGGTTTCCTGGTCTTTAAAGCGCTGGTGGAGTTTCCGTGTGGTGTTGTTCAGGGTCTTAATCGGCTGGTGGAGGATTTTGTATTTTCCAGCCACAGCCGTGTTGACGCTCTTCACAGCAGCGTTCAGTTTGTCATACGTCACTCGTCCTTTCATGTACCTTAGAGAACAAATTTACAGTCCTTCAGATATGAGGCCAATCAAAAAGTTGCAACCCAAACAACAATTAATCAAACTGATTAGACAGCAAGAAGCCCAAAACGAATGAGAGAAAGTTTTAAAAAGGCAGTACAGAGGCATATTTGGGGCACAGAAGCTGAAAAAACATTGTTTAAAAGAACAGTATGCATTTGTTCCCAAAAGGTATTTTTACACATCTATTTGGCTTACCTAGGACGTGCTAGACATGAGATGGTAAAACAGCACTGAGTGCTAGAGGTGGGCAATATGACAATGTTTATTGTTATAGTGATAAATTCTGTGGATACTGTTTTTCTTGGTAATGTCAGTCAAAAACACCATAACAAAGATCACTGGTGTATTGGATATAGCTGGTTTATTGGATACAGCTCTAATCAGAGCACCACTGGTTCTTTTATGTCTGTTAAAACTCGATGAATATCTTGTTTTGTGATAGTTTTGTCTTATTGTTTACCCTTACTTTGAGCCCTCTTATTAAAGTTCAGTGTAAGATCAGCCAGGACATTTTGCTTCTTGAGTTTTGCACTGGACCTGTGAGGCTATGGTAGCAAAGGAGTAACAGAAGCTAAATCCCCATCAGTTAGCTCATTGCAAGTCTAAATCGTCACACACCATTGTGCCAAACCATGTCAAGTGGTAAAATGATCTCTAAAACACCCGCTTATGAGGTTTCTGACACTGTTATCCTTAAAACCAGGAACAGCAGTGATCGAACCATTGTCCATTTTCATTGATAACGGTGTCAGAAGCCATATAAGCAGGTCTACAGCTGAGTTCGGACCTGTGGGACACTTTGTGTTTTGTTCCTATAGGTTTAGACAGCACAGGTGCAACTCACTGTGGGATGCTGTCAAACTCTGGGATAGTGATGAACTCCATCTCTTTGATCATGGCACGTGAAGGTTTCCTGGGCGGCTCCCGCGGGACTGCCTGCACATCTGCAGGCCTGCTGGAGGGCCCCAGCTGTCCTGACCTGATGGGACAGGGAGAAGAAACCAGTCGATTCTGCTTCAGCCAGACAGACATGACGTAATGCCAGCTGCACAATATGGACAAAACTACCAGCATTATAAGTGCACATACGTTACCAGTGCAATACACTTATATATTATTGGGCCCATAACATGAAAATGAGATATTTATTTATTTACACATTTTATGTTCTTGTTCTATTATTCAAGACATAAAAATGACTACTCAGTCCATACAGATCATAGTAGAGATGCTAACATTGATATTTGTGTATCTGCATGAGTTAATAAACATATACAGTTTTACGCGGATCAGGAGTTGCGGATTTCGTCACACGCAGTTTGTTTTTGAGAACCAAACTCATAGTTTCATGAGGAAATCCCCACAATAACACGGAAACTGCAAATATCCTCCGCCTTTTTTTTTTTGCGCCAATAAATATATTTTTTCTGAATGTTTTCACACAAGGGGACCCGATCACCTCACCGTGGTGTCCCAATACTTTTGTCCCACGACCCTCTTGTTGCTAATCTTGGCGGGAAAATTACATTAAAAAGAGGGCTGCATCCCAAACGGTTCCCTGTTCCCTACAGAGTGCGCTTAAAATACACTCCTGCAAACAAATAGTGTAAAACATGACTAATAAAGGGTTGCTGGAGATTCCACCCTGTGTGCAGAACTCCATAATGGACACATTGGGCACTATATGGGTGCGGAAACCGGAGTTTTATAACTTACACAGCACCGCCTAGAGGAAGTAGGGAGCCAGATCAGATTCAAATTGCAACCATATGTTATTAGCAGCTTAGTTACTGAAGAGGGTGAAAAAGACAGCATCAGCATGGTTTCATATCAGCACATACTTGAGGTTGCGGTAAAGGTATTGTGTCCACCCCTGACAGGAGCCCATCTGGAACTGTGGTTGGGATTAGACAGGGGGCTTGTATTCATAAAGCAGCCTACTTTGATATCAACAGAGTCTATAGCCTTCATTCCGCTTGTGACAATATGCTCCAGACATGCTTCAAACAAATGAATTTCAATTTCAGATTGCGGCACAGGGAGCAGGTTTCACATACAAAATTGCCTTCTAAGAAAGTCAGATAACATGGACTCGCGACAAGGCAGGAATTAGAGCCTTTGATCTCAGCGTACAAAGCATGCAAGTTTTATTCATTACAGAGAAAGCGGCCCAGATACAGACATCACAGTCGTCGAAAGTGTGACAGCTGGTATAATGCCTGGGAATCCAGAGGAAGCAGCAGACTGCTGTTCTTCTCTGTGACACCTGATTCGACTCCTCATCAAACCCCTTACATAGAACGGCAAAACAGTAAACACATCCTGCTTTCCAGCAGCTGCAGGGAAACCCAGAGTTCTTAAAGGAACCATGAAGCCAAACAACAAACAAAGCTCAATAAACATAACTGACATAACTTTTATTGCTAGCCACATGACCACTAGCCTTTTAAACCCTTTGAGTTGTTCTATACAGTTTATCATTTTGCTATATTAAGAGAAAGTTTAAACAGCCCTAGGTCAAATGACACACTTTGTCAAAACGAGTACACATCGTCTTTTAAAAATAGGGTTTTAGTTTGGAATTCATTGAGTTAACACACTGGGAAAAATAACACATAAAATATGCCATAATTGTTGCAGTTTTATTTCCAATGAGCTAAATTCAGCAACTAAACTGTAACTGCATGTATTTTGATGAGACATCAGGTGTCAGAAAAAACACATATTGTAACACATTGTATTATATTACTGTGTGTCTATTATATTACATGTATGTGTATTATTTTACATTTCTGCCATATCTCCCACCACTATATGTAAATGAGCTGACATCATAAAAACTGGGCAGTTTAAGTACAGCATGGTTCCACAGGTCTACAGGAAACATGCTGTACCAACCCCCTCCCCCATTAGTTTGCATATATGGGCTGAATGGAGTGCAGAGTGAACGGTATGATTTGAAACAATGTTCGCATTCTGCAACAAAGTCATATTTCAAAGCAGTGTGGAAAATTTTGCTTCTGCATGATCCGAGTCCTTTAATGAGCTATGGCAGTTAAAGAAAACCTCAGAAGAAGTGTTTGAAGGCATACACACAAACAAGAATCTGGGAAAGTTGACAAAAATAAAGGCTGTGATCTTACTGAGCCGCTGGCTGTTCCCTGTGGGGCATGTGGGGCGGGATGTTCTCTTTTAGGTGCTGCACGTCCTGAACATCCTCCTGAAAAAACTCATCCAGTTCCTGCAGTGAAGAGAGCAAACACAGTGAGTGAAAACAAGAAAGTAAAACTAAATATTTTAGTGACGTAGAGTGAAATTTGTACTAATTGCAGAATTTTATGATCAGGTCAATAAGTATGTTCTAATTTCTGACCAAAATACATGTTTTGCTCAAGTCTGATGTCTTGTTTTTATTGTCTTTATTCCTATATGAATGTGTAAAGAGCTTTTCTATGTATATGAATTTGGTGTGCTTTTAAAATAAAATAACCCATAAACTTAAACTAATCAAATCAAACACATTCAAATGCGTCAACAAATAAAACATAATACAATTCCCAACACAGAACAAATCTCACATTGTCAAATGTGGCATGTATAAAGTTTTATTCAAACAGGTTTAGGAGCTAAAATAGGTTAACTACTTGATTACAATTTACATTCTCAATGAACAGAGTTTGTTATTTCTTTGCAAACAATGATAGATGGGGAGTTAGCAGGCCATTATAATCATGTATATAATCATTATAATCAGTCATGTTTAGCAGTCTGAGGATTCTCCACAAGGGGGTGCACTTGTTTCTCACAAACATGTTTCTTTATAGTTACAAATTTAATGTCTACAAAGCAATATGAAATTGTGTATACTTTATTTTTGCATTTTAACAATTATGGATTTATAAGTCATTGGTTTAAAGGCCTTGGTGGGGGCGCTTGAATTATAAAGTTTTGAAATTCCACATGTTCTCATATCTGTGATGCTGTTCATAAATAATCACTTCAGAATCAGAGGAAATTGCTTATATTATTACTGCACAGACACAAAGGCAAGAACAACATAAAATATAAAGTCTACAATACAAGTAAAATAAAAATGGCAGAAAATGTGTATATATTCTGCATATACTTGTATATATGAAATACATTATACTCTACATACAAATGCTGGGGAATATATAATATAGATAAATAGGAGGTAAAGTAATTTACTTGTAACCTCAAATAGTGGATATAAATTGTTCTCTATACCAAGTATGTTATTGCACATAATTAGAATATTAGAGAGTAGTAGTTCAGAAATATTGACATATGCAGTGCACATAATGGCAATGATTTAAACTTTTTTTAAATGATTTAAAAAAAGAAATCGCATGACTGAGTATGAGGTTATTGCCTGGAATATGTATATTTATGGGTGGGTGGGTGACAGGGGGAGGAGTTATAGAGTCTGATGGGTGTGTGTGTTACAGGGGAGGAGTTATAAAGTCTGATGGGTGGGTGTGTTACAGGGGAGGAGTTATAGCGTCTGATGGGTGGGTGTGTTACGGGGAGGAGTTATAGAGTCTGATGGGTGGGTGTGTGTGCCAGAGAGGAGCTTTAGAGTCTGATGGGTGGGTGTGTGTGTCAGCGGAAGGCTTTAGAGTCTGATGTCAGTGGTAAGGAATCATTTTTTGTGGTATTCTTCTCTCTGATTTCATGATCAGAATGCAAACTGTCCTGTCACTGTCTGGCAGAACACAGCATTGTGAATAGAAAAGGTGTAGCAACAAACCTTCAACTGCATTAGAAGGTCTCTCTGCTCAACTACGTATTTCTCAAACCGATCCAGAAGGCCATTGATGGTATTGACGTCCTGCTCAATTTTAACCAGAAAAGCCCGCTTGTCTGGATCTTTGGCTGGGAAAATAGAGGACAAAAAATGAAATCATCCCAACAAAAACAGTTAAAACAGTAACATTTCACTAGAAAGGAAAACATTCTTAATTATTAATGAGCATTAACAGCTATTTTTATTGATTCATTTCATATAAAATGTTCACACCGTGTAAATAACAGCTGGCTCCTTTCAAATTATGTAAAAACAGTTACTGTTTTCCACATTTTACAATATCAGACATCAAAGTTAACACAGAGAATGATAGAGAACAAAAAAGGTATTATATATATATTTAAGTAAAACATGTTAAACACATAACAATAAATAAACAGCTGCACACCTACTGCTCGCAGCTCTAAAAGCCTCCTGACGAGTGAAATCTTGTCATCGATATGCTTGGTCACCTCTTCCAGCTCACTGTGGCTCATTTTTCTGAAAAGATGATTTTAAATGTCAGCAAAGCGGATCTTCATAAACAGCTCAAGACCTAATGATGGACAAAACAACCTTTAGGCAAAGACAGGCAAGGCACATTCATATGTAGAGCACAATTCAAACATTCATTAAATTTAATGAGCTCAAACAACAGGAAATATACTAAAATAGGTTTAATTTTAAGTCAGCCCCCCCCCCCTTTTTTACCCCCATGTTTCTCTGTGTTGTCAGGGTGTGGTCAATGCCTACTTGCGTACCACTTATTTCAACCCCTACATACACACACACACACACACACACACACACACACACACACACACACACACAATATATATATATATATATATATAAACACATCTGGAGAGTAAAGAAAACAGCTACTTGCAACCAGTTATTTTTTTCCACAATGTACCATTTCACATCAAGTCTTTCCGAAATCATTAAATGATCTCTTTAAACAATATGCATTTTATTGTTTGGGCTTGGGTCAAAACTAGATTTCAAATCTGTGATCCTCAATTTCTTATGGTATAAAACACAGTGTAGAATAAACTGAGGCCAAGAATGAGAGCTCCCAATTATTCACCACAAAGATATTACTGATGCAGCACAAGGATTTTCTGCAACTTTCTCTTTAAGCGCTGCATTAGACTCCAGGGACAGAACAAATGAGTTCAAAGCTTGTACTGCGTTGTTATGAGGAACATTCTATTATTAATATACAACTGTGCCACTGGGACACGGACTGAAAGAGGACAGAAAGTGTCTCAATAAAACATCACTGCCAGTCATTGAGGTGCTAATCAGCTGCCCTACAATCACACGACCCTGTTAAATAAAGCTGGACATCCAAAACAAATGCTTTAACTTTCTAAGCATCTTTGAGAGCTAAAAACACTCTCCATCCTAATCACACCAGGTCTATTGTAGCATTTACTCTACAATACCAAGACAACACCTGGTCGTCCAGCTTTACTTCTTGTTCTAATAGGGACATTCAGCTAAGAGAGCTTTAGTGAGATCAGGTACTGATTTTGGACGATTAGTTCTGGATCATAAATTCCATTCTGACTCATCCGTAATATAATGGATGGAGTGCCATCATTCCAGAGGCTCCATGCCTAGGGCCTAAATCTGGCGCTGGGCAGGGTTACCATGTGTGGCTACTCAACAGTGTCAGAGCTTATTAGCTTTATTACAATGACAGTTATTCTACATTTTATTAAAATACTCACTTCACCTTTTCTTATGTTTAATTTGTTCTCTAAAATAATGTCTCTGTAGCGAATCCCCTCAGACCTGAACCAGAGAGACAGAAAGGATGAGAGAGAGAAAGAGAGAGAGAGAGAAAAAAGAAAGACAAAGAAAAAAGGGGGGGGGGGGGGCTGGGGGAGTTCCTACCTTTTACCTGTTTAGCATTCAGAATGGGTTTGGTGCAAACCGCTCTATTCTGGAGACACAGTGGTGGCGAATGGCACCAGACGTCCAAAGAGTAATGCTTTTAAAAAGTTCCTTCACCGAAAGTTATGAACGCACTACCTGATGTTCAACCAGACAAAAACATTTTGGTCTGAAATATATATTTAAAATACACTAAAGACGAAGATGAACATGCATGGCAAAACAGTCCAGATTCCCCACTATTTAACCATCATCAATATCCTTATAAACATTACAAAAAAACCTGGAGCTTCACTGGGGGTGAAAAGTAAATAAAACGTGTCTGCTCTCATTCGCCACCACTTAAGAAGACAAAGACAGTCTAAATGACTATAAATTACTTCAGTTTATTTCAGCCTCTGAATTATAAGGAATTTGGTTAATTTTGTGGACTTTCCCATTAAAATGGGCTCAGTGCAGATAAATGATTCCACCACATGAAAATTTTCCACGTAGTAAATATTCCACAATCATCATTATCACCATCACTGTCATTATCATAACTATTATCATCACCAGCATCATATCATCACCACTATCTATCCCATTGGTTCCTAAGTCACTGACACAGGGGTGGCTCAGTGGGTAGGATACTTGCCTCCGGACCATGAGGTCGAATCCTACCTTCAGCACCACCACTGGGTCCGTGAGCAAGACCCTTAACCCCAAGTTGCTCCAGGGAGACTGTCCCCTGTAGTTAGGGAATGGAAGTCGCTTTGGATAAAAGCGCCTGCTAAATGCTGTAAATGACGCACAGTCTTCCCGTTTTAGACTGTTTTGCTTTAAAAACATTGACGTCTGTATTTTCTCGTTGTAGAATCATTTTAATCTGAATTAAAAGTTAAACTTTCTCAGCCTCCCAGAGAAAGAGGCTAACAGAGTTAGCAAACTCACTCACAAACATAAACTACACCTGAGAAAAACGGGACAGGGCAATCTACTGCACACAGGCCACTCTTACCACGATAAAATGTCACTTACGTTTACTACCAGTCGTATAGGGTATGAAATAATCAGCAGAAAGAGCTTATCGGATTTTTATTTTCGTTTTAAAATGAGACTGTAGCTTCTCTCTGCCGCCTCGGTGTTTGAATGAAAGACCGCTTCTGATTGGCTGTACGTGTTTGCGTCACTATGAGTTTCTCTTGTACGTCAATTCTAGCGCACTATGAAGCATTCTATTAATTTTAATAAAACACATTACTGTTTTAAAAATAAGATTTATATAATGTGACATTCTAATGTATACACCACCAGTCAAAATTTTAGAGAGTAAATTACGAATTATTTCAGAAAAATTATTTCTGAAAAAAATGTAACCCCACCTTCCCTCCCCATAAAATTGATTAAGATTAAAATAAGAAATAATTAATGAATAAACATTAATACAAAGTATTTAATAAACTCAAATCCCTTACTGAGATTAACATTGGAAATTTGTTGAGTGAACAACTGTAATTATAATGATGTTAGATGGCTAAAGGCGAATTCACAGACAACAGTCTGGCTCATTTAGAAAACACTGAAACGTCATATTTCATTTTTGTTCAGCTTTTGAACTCAAGCTATTCTCCTAAACTTTATACCCCATTTCTGATCAGGTACATCATATTAATCAATGCAGCATTAATTAATGTAATTAACACAATACATCATCTTTTAATTGTTAACTCTATATCCGTCTCTGAAATAATATCATTGCAATATGCAAATGAGTCTCTAACCAGCACAGTGTTTCTGACAGACTGACCAATCACAGCTCCAGGTGAGTTATTGGGTGTTCTGATGAGTCGAGGTCCTCATGCGACCCAACAAAAGTATTGTAATTTTAATAGTGAACCATCAAAGGCACTGACTGGCCAAGGTGTTTTTAAAGTGCCTTAAAGTGCCTTCTTTATTTTCCCTCTATTTAATTTTTTATCTGATGTTTGATGGGATATAAGCATTGCCATTTTCCAACCTCATAAATAAACAGGCTGCTTTGGTTACTATGCCTTTAAGACTGATTTATGTAATTATATCTTTTCTGATCAGTTGCAGGTAATTTAAAAGACAGCAAGAAACTAAACCGCTGGGCGAGGCTAAACCGCTGTAGCTTGAATAAGGAGATTCATAAACACAGGGGTCACTTGGGAGAAATTGTTTAGTGACACACGGCATAAGAATATGCAGAATATGCAGTAACGTGCCAAAGTAGTGAGGACCCCCTGGGCCATTTAATATACTGAACGTCACTGCAGTCACAACATGTAGCAATAAAACTGCTATACTGATATTCTATCCATATTGTGCAGCTCAAAATATCTAAAGAATAAAACTGCTCACCACCGTTTTACCATTTTACTTTTTTTATTTAAATGTTTGGCCAATTTTTGCCCACACCACAAATAAAAACAATACAAGATTTAGGTCAGCAGAAACAGTACTTGAGTACATTCTATATGTAAACAAATATCTTGCTGCACCTTCAGCAGAACTTTGAGTGTTTACAAAAAAACAAACAAACAAAAACACTAAAGGATGTGTGTAACTATCATTGCACCATTTAATGGCACGTCAGTCTGGGTCAGCTGTGCTACTGCATTTCAGTCAAAACATAACACTAATCTCAAAAACATCATAGACGGAAGTCCCACTGCTGGTGATCTTCTCAAAGGCCCAGAGAGGCCTTCAAGAGTGAGGCTATATCATCAGGAATTTCTTCATCACCTAAAAGATGAGCAGATAAAAGAACATTACTTTAGAAGTGGTTTTAGATCGAACTGGCTGAGCTACATTGTGAGCTACATTGTAAGCCACAGTAAAATACTACAATACACACACGTAACATTAATACACAAAATTTCATTCGGAATTAAAGGAATGGTCTGTCAAAAACTGTAATTTACACGACCATCCACTAATATAGTGGATTAGCCAAGATCTAGAGTCTAAATCTTGTCACTTTAGCTTAGAACCAGACAATAGAAGTCCATTTTTACCTAAACTGTCTGAGTGAAAACACATCCCTAAAACTTCTCTGGAACCACTCAAACCACATCCAGCTCTTAATTAAGGTTGATCAGACTTGTGGATGTGGTTTAGGACACAGTATGACTTACTGTGAACTGTAAAATGAACTAAACTTCAACTCTACAGACAGTCATTTCAGACAACGCCAGGGCTGGTTTGTGAAAATAGACCCTGTTGTGTAAAAAGAATGTATTCTTCTAAAGCAAGTATCTGTTGAAAATGATTCTCATATCACTTGGCGTCACTACTTACTTATTGAACACTGGTGCATTTTATCATTTTATTTTCTTTGCATTTCCTATAATACAGTGGCTTTGTTACAGAACAGAACATTCCACATTCACATTCAAAGGTTCATGATCATTCCTGCAATGTCATCTGAACCTATGTGCCTAAAATGAGCTCACCCTCCTCAGTGGCTGTCATGTCCTGCTCTAGTTTGAGCTTCCTCTGGCCGATGCGGAGCATGGCGTCCTCTATGGAGTCCTTGCTTATCAACTTGATCACTTTAACAGTTCTGCAGCGGGATACAAGCATTCAGATCCAGAGGACACAGACAAAAACACTGTTCATCCAATAGACTGTATTTTTATAATATGTCAAAGTCAGGAGATGCCCGATACCACAGACAGATAAAAGGGAACAGTTATTTTTAACAAAATGTAAAATTGTCATTTGCCCTTCACACTGTGTGAGCATTTCACAGTGAATGGGCCAAAATAAATTACTTTGAATAAAATCTTATTACATTTACATACATTACTAAGAGGACCTTTTTCCCTTCTCTTATTACATTCGCGAGGCCTCAGTAAAAATAGTGAAAATGTGCTTATCCGGTCCCAAAGAGCTGTCAGTCAATGTTAGCATTCCTGTAATTGTGCTACAACAAGCTTTCAGTCTCTGACCTGGTTTGGCCGACGCGGTGGCAGCGGTCCTCTGCCTGTTTGTCATTATAAGGGTTGCAATCTATATCATGAAGGATGACCACATTAGCGGAGGTCAGGTTGATGCCCAGTCCCCCAGCCCTAGTGGAGAGTAGGAACACAAAGATGTCCTCATCCGTGTTGAACTGGTCGATCAGCCCGATTCTGTGAAAAGAAGCCATGCATTGTTTGTTCTATTTTGGAACACGTATCCCCAGAGGTACCCTCAATGATACTGGAGGAATAACAAAAAAAACTCTCACATTTACTCATGCATACTATCTGTCTATTACAGGCTCCTCAAATTACCCACCTGTCACTCATGGGTGTGGAGCCATCCAGCCGGATGTATCTGTGCCTATAGTGTTTAAGCAGAACCTCCAGAATGTCCAGCATCATGGTGAATTGACTAAAGAGGACCACCCGGTCACCCTGAGGGACAAAAGACAAAAATGTATTGACTCATCCAATGGTGAATCTTTCTTTGTGTGTCTCTTAGCAGACAGAGCCAATGCCTAAAAATAATTAAAAAAAAAATTGTGTCCAAGACAATACCAAGTCCAAAGAGGTTTGAGTCTAGGTAAAGACAGAGTCCAAAGAGGTTCATGACCGAGTCTACAGAAGTTAAGACTGAGTTCAAATGAGAGAGGTGGACTTAAGACCAAGGAAGGCAAAAAAGAATGATCTTCTAGACTCACTAGTCTGTTTATAATGTGTGTGATACTGACTAGACTATTTTCTACTGTAAGATCATTTTCACTATAATGATCAAAAGGTGAGTACAATGTAATAAAACAGTAGGACCAAAGTAGACAATATTACTTACTTTAAATTGAGCAGTTTCATTCAATTCACTTGTCGATATTGAGTCATGAAAATGAGCATGGAGGCAAGGTGAGACAGGCATGTGTTTGGCTACCAGGCAGCCAGTGACAGAGCTTCTACTAGTTGTACAGAAATAATGTTCGCGTTCCGAACAAGCTCTCTTGATCAATGATTCTGTCGACCGTTACAGTTGTTTTCGATTCGTTAAGGACGTGAGTGGTCTCAGGTCCTCTCAGGCACTCTAGTCCTGCCTTATACGTGATGCTAATGGCTAAACACTACCTGCTGAGTTCAACACCCCACACCTGTTCTTTGAGGTCCGTCAGAAGCTGTGCAAGAAGGTGGAGCTTCCCTGAGTCCAGCAGAAGGTCCATGTCCAGCTGGTGCTCCTGCAGTGCCGTGTACTGCTGACACAGCCGATGAAGCTCAAAGTCCGACATCACAGACATGTCCTCCTTTATCAGATCCGGATTAGACTCACGGTGACTGGGCTCCTACAGGACAATAAAACAGGATAAAACTTCAAACCAGTAACCATTTACTGTTTGGACAGAATGTTTCCCCACAACTTCTCGTCATTCAGAAAAGACCTGAGGCTTTTTGTTTTCAATGTTATTTGATAGAAACATGATTTGTGTGTAAAGTTTTGCTCACTTTAATTTAATGTTTAGCTTATAGTTCATGTCTGTTCATCATATTTACAACCCATTCAAACAGGATGTAGGTTTGATTTTGACATTGATAATAATAATAATAATAATAATAATAATAA
>JBBIGB010086870.1:0-12500 GCA_037577075.1 Alestopetersius hilgendorfi
AATAAACAAAGTGTCTGACATAAAAACTCAGGCAACAATTTTCAGTAAATCATTTTCTGGAGGCAAATATCCCTGGGGTCAAATTGATCCCTGAGGGTGAAAAGGGTTAGTAAATTTGAGGAGAATAGGAGGGTTAAGAACCTTTGTTAAATTCAATGTTAAGCAGCTCAAGCCAACATCAGTGAAAATCGTTTTAATAATAGCATTTAATGACTTTGATGTGTGCTTAATGTAGATTTCATGACCGCAGTAGAGGTGGTACTAAACCACTTTTTGATATCGGTATTAAATCCTGGTGTCGACCAATGTTAATATAGATCTTTTTGCACTTCAAAATGTACTTTAAAATGAGCTGTTGTTAATTTAAGCTCTTCACTTAAGATCTAAAATAGGCTGTCATTCTAAAATTACACTCCTACCCAACAAAGCTACTAACATGCCACAGGCCCAGTATTGATATCTGGTTGGTGTCATCGTTAAACAATATTTGGTTTAATAGCTATTAAATAGATTTAACAGCATTATGAATGACAGCACTTACATAACAGTCTTTGTCTTCTTTCTACTGTTTCTACTTTTCTATTTTGGGGTTTCATTATCTTTGGCTTGTATCTTCAGATGTAGTGTGAAGATACTGTGGTACACATTTTTGCATGTAAAAAGAATTATATTTGCAAAAAATGTGCAAAGTTTGGGGATTATCTGCGGTAAAATGGTGCCTTCCAGTGGCCAGCAGAGGGCAGTATGATTTTATGGAAGAGGCGATGGTGTTATAAACATCTCTGATTATCATGCTGAGCTTTGGGATATTTTTTATGCCGAGAAAGTGTATCACCATTCTCTTTCAGATGAGAGTGTGCTTGCGCCATCAAAAGATCATGTATGTTTATACATTACTGTGCAGAATTAAGAACTTGTTTTAAATGTGTGAAAAGTGTTAAGTAATTCAAGAAAGGAAGATCAGTAAAAAAAAAAAAAAGTAGTTTTTAATAACATTATAAAGTAGATTTAATTATTTTAATGTATACTGAATGTAGATGTTTTAAACTTCAAAGACAGTATTGGAGATAACATGGTACTGTTTTGGTAATGGTGTTAAAGCCTGGTGTTGACTGATAATACAGATTTTTTTTCTGCTGCACTTTAGAAAGAGCCATTTTTAATTAAAGCACATTAGATGAGCATCTGAAAGCAGGCTGCCATTCTCAAATTACTCTCCTACCCTGCAGTAGTTAATTACAAAGCTACTGATATGACTGATAGTCCCAGTATTGATACCTGGTAGCAGATTAATGCCATTACTGAACAGCATTTGGTTTAATAGCATCTGTACCTAGCAGTCTTTGTCCTCTTCCTGCTGTTTCTTAGGACAGCAGTCTGAACCGCCCTTCTTCAAGAAAACTATGCCAAAAATGCTAATCTGCTAACTGTGATAAAAAAACGCTAATGCTGTTAGCTAGTTCTCAATTATATTTATAAAGTTCAGTATCCTGACATTTCTCTTAATCTCACTCTGTCATAATTTTCTACCAGTTTTTCATTCAGAGTGTCATACAGCAGAAACATAACAAATCAGGATTGTTTAAAGTGATGGTAAATGGAACCAGACATCAGGTAATGTCTCTACAAGCTTCCTTACTGAGTGTTATTACATGAAATGATTATGAATACACTGATGTCTGAGACATAGTTTTTAAATAATTGTGAGAAGATTTGGTTTTAATTTTTTAAAACATTTATTGTGCAGAGGTACATGCAAGGTGTTGTAAGTAGTTTGCATATTTGCATTTTAGATCTCATGATATCTGGTTCCTATCACCACCAAAAAAATCCAGAAACTCTGTAAGTTTCTCTGCAAGACATTAAACCACTGATTTTAAGCAACTTAACAACTATATTTAGCAGAAAATCTGAAAATTTGGTGGAATTTTTATCAGTACTGCTGAAACAAAAAAATGTACTGTTGGGTTAAGTTTACAGATGTCAGTAACTTTAATTGTTAATTTTGTTTAAAGAGGAGAAAAGTAAGGAAGGAGAGTAGGCCCTGGTGTTGTCACCTGCACCCTAATTCTGTCAGGGTGCCAGCGGGAGGCCGGGAGCAGGTGGCTGCAGAATGGAGCTGCTAAAATCACAGTGTTGGAGGAATGCCAGCATGGCAGAAAGATGGATGATAACGGGCATTCAAGCCTGCTGAACAACATATTAATAAACATACAGCAAGATAGATGTGTCCTTAATGTATAAGTGTGGTACAATGTGCATGTGCGTGTGTCTGAGTGTGTTTACAGTAGCCTGACTCCTGTCAGTTTGTGACTGATTGAGTCTCCGCTGGGCACCTCTCCCACCCTTCCCCCAGCACAAAACCCCCATTCTCTCACTCTCCCACAAACGCACTCTCTCTCACTCACACACATGCGCACACACACATCCCACTTAAGCTCTCTCTGTAACTCTGAATGCAGTGTCTGTGTTTGAAGGTAGACTCTGTGTGCTCTTGCAGTTGGAGGCCTCAGTTCTAAAATACTTAAGTTTCTGCATGGCCCCTTCCAAAACGTACAGCAGACACCCAACACTTGAGGCTCATAACACAAATTGGTCCAGGTCTTTTTTACCCCAAGTGTTTTGTACCCTTATAGAACATGAATCCCCACAATTTCTTTAGGAAGGTACAACTTCTTGAAAAGGTAAAACTTGATATAAAACCTGTAATGAAGTTTAATGTAATTCCCGTTAACTTTGGACTGTTTTTTATTGGTCCGTTCAATATGAAGTGTTCACACAACAGGGCGGTTTGCAATTCCACCTACTAGTTGGGACACAGTGCTACCAAGCTGGGAGGCTGAATGCTAATGCGTTACTTTTCAGATGATCACTGGCACAACATCGTTAGACAGCTCAACATACTCAACCAGTTCTGTTAAGTCAGCTATCAAGTTCCTTTACTGGCTAACACTATGGCAAGTGATGGGGAACAGGATGGCCTGTCCCACCATCAATCAAAATTACCTGATGATAGGACCACCACCTATGCCACTTGGGAGTATGATAATAATTTCCTCAGGCTAAAATCGAGAGACCTTACATTTATTTCTAAAATAAAAGGTGTTGTATTTTCAGATATGTGTAGTTTCAATTGTGGGTTCACATGTTTGACTGTCGACTGGTATTTCAGCTAATTAGGCCATTCATTTTCATTATGATATAAAATAATAAGACAAAAAGAAAAGCTTCACATTTTTCAACTTTGTGAGTTCTCAAAAGTTTGAAAGTGTTTTCTGTATAAATAAAGGAGGTAAAAAGTTTTGCCCTGGAATTATACAAAAACAAACATGAACATGCGTACGCTGTCACTCACTCATCCCTAGAGTGTGTGGAAGTGATGCGGGTTGGTGTAACTGAAGGCTTCTTTTAGTATAGCCAGTGTTGTGTGAGCCGAGACTCTGAACAGCCTCTGTGCTGTTCCCTACTTTAAATAGACCTCATTTATAAGGCATTGAGCATTTACAGCGCTCTCCAGGAACTGGAACTTTCTGTTCACAAATGCCTGCTATTGAAAACTCACATATGGAATGCCTATAAAACTAGGTTGTTCAAAAAAAGAAACTGCAGTGTTGAGGGCCAAGATGATAAATGTAGCTTAGTTGTGTGTTTGTGTATGCATGTTGGTCTCCTGGGACACTGGAAATGACAGACTGATTGTGGTTTATTATGTTAGCAGTGGAGGACTCTGACATGGTCTTTATTTGCTGTTTTTGGATTTTTATTTTCATTGTACATAGACCTTCAAGAGGAAAGGCTCATAGTGGTTTTAAGAGTGTCATGGATTTTTAAAAGAACTGATTTGTCAGTGCTCCACCATCAGATATGCTCTTTCATTACAATTTTTACTATGTTGGACAAGCTTGACTGAAAATATGCCATTGAACTCATTATGAGGCTATAATAACATATCAGTTGATGTCTCCTTTGAAATCAAAACATATTGATAATGCAATTATTTATTAAATGCAATTAATAATAATGCAAGATTTTCATCAGTGTTTCGTAAAGCGTTTTCATTTATATTAAACACTACATTTGTGAGCAGAGCTTGAATAGGCTAATTAACCCCTAGCTCCTCTGAAGTATAATTTCTTTGACTTTGGCCACTCTGGCACTGTATCCAGTGTTTTATCCTAACTTCAGCATGGCCCCTTCCAAAACATTCAGTGGACACCCAGCCCTTGAGGCTCATAACACAAACTATGGCTCATGGGCCATATGTATTTAATGTGTTTTGTACATTAAAGTTGTAAAGTTTGAACAAATATATTGTTGGAACGTTAAAATCTCCAGAGTTTCTTGAAGAAGGGAAAACCCAATATAAATCCTGTAATGAAGGTTAATGTAATTCCATTTAACTTTGGACTGTTTTTATTGGTCCATTAAATATGCAGTGTTTATACAATGCTACGAAGCTGGGAGGGTGAATACTAGTGCGTTCCTTTTCTTTCTTTGACTTTCTGCTTATCTGACACTGTATCCATCCAGTGGTTTGTTTTTTACCCCCATTTTGTATGGAGGAGTATTCTGTGCTCTAATTCTGTGTTCTGAACTCTAATGTCCAGAACTCTCAACTCACCCAGATAAACTGAAAAATACCTGTGTTAGTAAATAATGGACATATCAGTATTGATCAATAATCCTGTCACAATTTATCGATTTTCAAAGTTAGCTTGTCAAGCTTGTCTTTAGCCATAATTGCATGTCACATGTAATAATAACCTTTGTGTACTGGTGTGTGTAACAGATCAGTCAGAAGAAGCTGAAGAAGTATGAGAAGGAATACCACACACTTCGAGAGCAACAGGAACAGCAGGAGGCCCCCATAGAGAGATATGAGGTAAAGTGTGTGTGTGCTTGTATGTATGTGGTGGACACACATTTCTGTGCCGCAGTCATTGGTGTGTGTCTGTTCTATTTTTGCCAGTGTGAACACACATGTGGTGTTTAAGAGAGGACTGTAAATGTGCATGCATATTTAGTTTCTTATTAGCATGTGTCAACATTTTTATCCTTTTTTGGTTAAACAGTTAGTGTGAATGCTAAGCTTTGATGTTATTGTATATTTAGACAACTGGCCGTATTCTAATTTCATGGTCTTTTATTTTTGAATAGTCAGCATTACAGAATTGTCTGTAATGCTTGCTTTGTCTCAGATAGTAATATTATTACTATATAATTACCAACTGAATTAGTTATTAGTTACCCATGTGTAATAATAACTGCATTTTGCACACATGGCTTAATGTTCTCCAACATGCAGTGGTTCTCCACCTTTTTTTTGAATACGCTCATCTTTTTTACTCTCTTTTACAGATCAGAGCTTATAGATCAGTGTTTTTTCTTATATCCCATCAAAAATCTACGGTATTATCTTTTTAAATTGCATTTAATGTGTTTAGTTAATTAGTAGAGGTACTGTATATACGGCATATAAGTAAGTGTGGTCTTACTATAGGCCAGATTACCAAAATCATGTGTAATGTGATAAACAATGTAATAATTTGCATAATTTTATCAGTTATTTAAACAAAAGCACATTTTTGATCTTTTTAGATCATATCCTTGGTCATATTAAGTATTTTAGATCAAGACTTTTGCCATTTTCTATACTCCTTCTGACATTTGACCATGTCATCTGGTACAAGGAAAAGAGAAAACATATTAACCAATAACATTCTAGGATATTTCCCTTTCCACTCCAACTACTGTTCCTATCGTAGAGAACCTCCACCCTGACAGCAAACACTTTCTGCTGTACAAGCTGGTTCATCTGCTTCAGAAAGCCATCCACAGGTTCTGCTTTGTCTCACTGTCTTAGTCTCACTTTAGTTTTCTGAAGTGGTTGTAAAATGCTATTCTGTTTGGTTATGCTGCACACATTGTTCCTATTAAATGAGTGAGGTCGCTCGAAAGTCAGCTGTATTTGAGCTGTTTCAGGAGGTTTTGTACCAGGCTGTGAGGCTTAAGCTAATGAAGGGAGATGTGCACATGAATACACACTGGCCACTTCCAGTCCTGCGAAATCATATCATTTACAAAAACTAGCCTATATGTAAATGCAGAAATGTGTGTGTGTGTGTGTTTCTTAGAAACTCTGAGCCGTTTTTAGTATTTGCATAATGTTTTTGTCCTGCATGAATGCGCCTTCTCCGCACTGTTCTCATGTATTTCTGCATTCATGTGTGTCTTAAAAAACGTGTCTGTGTTTTGTGTGTGTTTCTTAGAAACTGGGAATGTGAGCTTGTGTGCATTATTGACGTGAATGCAATATTCAGACCGTGTGTGTGTGTGTGTGTTTGCTTAGTTTTTAATTCAGACCCATTTGATTCTGTCTACATCATTAATACTTGTCTGTGTGCTTGTGCATATTTGCATAATCTATTTCTGCATGCTCCATGTCTGCATATGTGCACACAGTATTCGCATAGCGTTCACACCTCTGTGTGTGTTTGAAGATTTCACCTGCAGGTCACCGCTTCTCTGTGCACTGAGCATAAATTGTGATGGGTAAAGCAGCGTGCTTCTCCCCAGCCTGTTTTTCACCTCCTGCTCTAAAGAGCTTGAGTACATTTCAAACCCAGCGCTGCTCTGCCCCCCATTAGCATATGCACTTTGTGGAAGTAATGAGCAGTAATCCAGGAGAAACCTCACCACAGACTCGGAGGAGAGCAGGAGAGAGAGAGTTCGAGAGAGGGATGATGATGAAATGACGGAGTGATGGAGGGATCACTGATGACTGCATCTCTCTTAGCCCCATCTCAGCTCAGGAGGAATTAAAGAAATGGCTTAAGACCTGCCAGTCATGTAGAGATTGAAACACATACACATTGAAACACACACATTCACGCACACACAGTGAGTGATCCTTTCTGCGTATCTGACGCAGTGTTTTGCATATCTGTCCATTCTTGATTGTATGTCAGTGGTTTGTAGAAGTGTGCACAGGTACAAAAACAAAATAAAAGGACTATTTAAATAGTTGATTATTCACATGGATTAACTGACAGATGATTAATTAGTCTAGCTCATTGTAGCTTGTAAATGTTGCTTGCCAAAAGAGTAAAATGAATTAAATGAGAATATTGTATGTAATAGTCAATAGATAAAATAAGTGATATAATAATAAATATGCAAATGAACATATAGTTCTTCAGTCTGCAGCAGTTTCACTAGTTTTTAAAGAGTCAGTCTGATGGTATTTTGATTTCTCTGGGTGAGCTGTGAGCTTTCCAGGACGAGCTGATTGTATTTTTCTATGTAAACTCTTTGCAGAATGAGCTGTATTTAAGCTTATTACCCATTTTGTATAACTAGATTATGTATTTAACACTGTGACAATACAATCTTCCAAATGCTCAGTCATTTTTCTAAGCTGCAGCTAAATATCTTCATACAAATAAGCAGTGGATATTTTTTATTATTGACTTGATCAAAAATGTCACAAATTGTTTTATAGCCTACTGTCCTTACTTGAGAGTTAATTATATATATATCAGTGAAATATATGTCTAAATGTGACTGTTTTGTTAAAACCATAAATGTATTAAATTGCACATTACTACAAGGATCTTAAAACCCGCTATCAAGGACACGGTAATCAGGATGTTATTGAAAAGGCAAAGGCAGTGCAGCTATAATAGGCTGCTCTGCCCTCTGTAACCACTAGCTAGTGCTGATACCTTCAACAAAAACAAACTGTAAAGAAACAAAAACTGTTGTAGCAGGTCATGAGTCTTCACCATGTACACGTGCACCAGTTAGTTCTAGTTTTAATATTGGCTCATTAGCTCATCTAAATAGTGAGACTTAAAGTTTGCAAATTAGAACACAAAATATAACTGTATTTGCAGTAACATGGTCATCTGTTTTTATTTCATGTTAAACATAGTTTAAAAATGTTGGTAGCTCTTCACATTGTGTGTAAATTCCATCATAAATGGAACAATACAAAAAAAAGTCATCATAAATGAAAAAAGCTACAAATGTGTTTTCCTTCTTTGGATTTATAATAGGATGTTTTGTTCCGGCAGTGACGATTTGGTATGTTCAGTAACTGCACTAATAATAACATGCACCGGAGTAATGGGTGAAGCCTTTTTGTTGATGGCTTTATGTCCAGGAGCCTGCAGTTGAATGGGTGGAATTTGTTCAATTCCTTCAGGTCAATTGTTAGTCAGGACTCTTCTCAAAGGTTGCTCTTTTCTCTGCCATAGTTAACTATTATAACGACACGGTCACAAGATTACTGAGTCAGACACCAAAACAAACACTTGCCAACCCTGTCCCTTGTCTCTCCACAGAGGGAGAACAGACGCCTGCAAGAGGCCAACATGCGCCTGGAGCAGGAGAACGATGACCTGGCCCATGAGCTGGTCAGCAGCAAAATCTCTCTCCGGAAGGACCTGGACAACGTGAGTTTTGCCTACTGGACTTTTTCATGTTTTTGGTCTTTGCGTCATTCAAGTAGCCTGCAGAATAAGTAGTGCTAGCTGGGCTTAGCATAGCAACAGTTGTTTTGTTTTTTTGCATTCAGTAGCACTTCATGGAAATGCAGCATTAATAAGGCTACATTTCAAATGCATAACCCGTTTCTTATGGATAACATAAACCTACGTTAACATTTAGACTTGCTTATTTCAGCAAACATCAGTCACCATAAAGTTTTCTTTAGTCTGTTCCACCCCAGAAAGTGTTGGTGCTTGTTGAAGTAAGTGTCACAGGTTTTTGTAGGTGTTATGTAGCCTTTTGAATGCTGCCATAAAGTAAACTCGTATGAAACGTTCCAACTTTCAAAAGCTTAAATGAATTTTACAGATTACATGATTTAAAAAATGAATACAAATTTGATTATTATTACAGTATCTTATTAAAATTGGTTCACTAATAAAATTTGTATGACTTACTGTAAAATATGAATTGCGGCATAATTCCTATGTTGTCGGATGCCTCACTTTTCTAGCCGATTTGCTGCTTCAGCTGTGGTGCTTTGGTTGACCGTAGAGCCAGCAGGTTTTGCTTACACTTACATAACTGAGTTATAAAAAATTGTATGGGTTTGTGGGTGTGTGTGTATTCTTTAGGCTGAGGAAAAAGCAGATGCCCTAAACAAAGAGCTCCTCATCACAAAACAGAAGCTAATAGACTCTGAGGATGAGAAGAGACGGCTAGAGGAAGAGTCTGCACAGGTTGGATGATTTTCTCACTCCTTTTCACCAGCCTCCTGTTTTATTACTATTATTATTATTATTAGAAACAACAATAACGATAGTAGTAATAATAATGCTACATTTATATTGTCTTCAGGACATTTTGCAAAAGTGAGTTTGAAAAAGGATTTCCATCAGATCGCAATATTTTCTGGGTAAATTCTGCTGCTCTTGTCTGTGTATATATTGACGCA
Source organism: Alestopetersius hilgendorfi (assembly GCA_037577075.1). Classification (NCBI taxonomy): domain Eukaryota; kingdom Metazoa; phylum Chordata; class Actinopteri; order Characiformes; family Alestidae; genus Alestopetersius; species Alestopetersius hilgendorfi. Next base: position 9,446 of record JBBIGB010086870.1, read on the forward strand.
ATTCTTTGTCCTTCCATTTCATAAACATTATTATGACTAAAACAGTAATAAACCAGCCCTCAGGATGACACTGGAGATTCCATTGAAGGAAACTGCAAAAGAAAGCAATGTTTAAAACGGCCCTGAAATGGAGAGCATGATTCCCCCCTCAGCTGCTGTCGATATTTTCTTTATTCCTCTCTGCCCTTCTGATGCTGCAGTCATTAGGAAAGTTGCCCCTCGGCTGAGGCTGAGTGACAGTGCAGCGGTCGAGTGTTGTATTAAATTGCTGCAGAATCTCATGGGGTTGTAGTGCTTTTATTAGTGGAGTCATAATGCCTGTGGAGCAGAGGCTTGTTCACTAGGGGGGACAGTTGGGTTAAATATGGGTTCAAGGTGATGTGGAAGATTTCCCTTGTCTGAGTTTGAGAGAGAGAGAGAAAGGGGGAAAGTGAGACACAGTGGAGAGGGATAAGAAAGTGGGAGAGGGAGACACACACAGGGACAGGGAGAGAGAGAGAGAGAGAGAGATAGATAGATAGGCAGAGAAAGAGTGTGAGAGAGAAAAAAGAAGACTGAAAATGAGCTAAGAAGCCCCTAAACTTTAAAGGAGAAGGAAAACTAAATTTGTTACTTGAGGTTCTAAACTTTTTGAACACAGTTCAAAAGGGTCTCCTGACACTTTCAATGACACAAAACTGTTCCAGATGTGATAGGCTCCAGATCCCCCACCCCGACCCTGAACGTAGGAATAAGGGGTAGATAATGGATGGATGGATGGATGGATGTATATTGAGTCTTTAAGGGTAAATGTCATTTTTGTACTGCTGTAATAAAGTTGCAAATGATGTGGTATGAATGAAACCAAATTAGGCGAAATTAGTATTGTTCAGTAAATCATTTTTTTATCAAAATATTTCCATTTTTGATTTACAACAGATAATGCTACATATTTATGCACCCCTGTTGTCCAGTATTGGTTTTGGGAATGGCTTGTCTTTTAAGTGCTAGCTCGCGCTTTTGATATGGTTCTTTATACAATAAGCAATACATGCTTGTTCAATACCTCTGGGAAAAACAGCAGCACATTTCCACATTGAGACTCGCTGTAAGAACCACTTTCTGTTGGTTTATTATAGATTTTTGAGCAGTTTCTTTACACAAGAGGCCATAGCCACAAAAGAGCGTCAAATGCAGTTATGTAAAAGCCATGTATTGTCAGCGTAACAACATTCGCATAAACTTGTTTACATAATGGAAGCTTTATTTTCCTGCCAGGATGCATTTATCCAGCTCTTTGTACTCTGGTTTACAAACAGATATGTAGTTCTTTTTCTGCCTCGCTGAGTTGCTCACAGAAAGATCTATTCAGTGAAAAATGTGCGAAAGTTTATCATTTGACAAATATGGTATATTATCAATAACGGCGAGTGATTTGGTTCCACCGGCAGACGTGTAAGCCCACTCCACCCTGCCTTACAGATATATGGGACATATTTATTTTCAGTATCACTATACTGCTGTTGTGTTATCACACAGTGATAGTTATTTAGTTTCAGTGATGGTCAAAGCTTGACATGCAGCGCATATTTTTTCCTAGGGGCTTCTGATAGTTTTAGTCAGAATTATAATCAGAAAGCTTGATTTGATCCCAAAGGAAACTGGTTGTTCTACAACTGCACAGACACACAGAGATACAGAGATGAAAACAGTATAACATACAGCACTGTGCAAAAATCGTAGGCACCTACAATAACAATATTTAAAAACCGTTCACATGATCAGTGTGTGTTCTTTTTTCACATGAAAATGACTAAATATACCAAATAAATCTAAATAGAGTAAAAAAAAAAAACCTTACACAGTAAATAGTGCTAGTATGTACAGTGTATCTGTGTGGTGTTTGTAGAAGTCCAGTATTACTTGTAGTTTCCATCAAAAACCTGGCTTAACTCGATCAGTTCTTCAGTAGATTAAATCAGGAGCCTTTTTGAGAATTTCACAAAAGTTCCTCCTCTCCTGCAGGAACCGAGGAGAAATCTGGAACCAAACCTGTGTTCTCCTCACCAGCTCACGCAATATCAGCTACTACAAACAAATGCTTTACTGCTTTAATGTTTGATTGCAATACTTTTTTGGATGAATTATCACACACTGAAAAAAATGTCTTTAAACAATTTGCATAGGTCATTAAGACTTGCACAGTACTGTATAAGTCAAAACTTAACTTATACAGATATATGTACTACAGATATTTACTGCTGAAGTAGTTTACTAGTAACACAGATAGTGGTTTGGAATCCATTATTACACATAAAAGTGACATAAAAGCTTATGTCAGCTTTATAAAGCTTAGTTTGAAAAAACACCAACAAGTGTCCACTGTCATAGCACTGGTTTCAGTGTACTGAAATCTGGACAAAAGCAACCTTCATGATGCGTGCTGGAATAAGCTTTCATAAAAGTTATATAGTTTTATGTCAACTGCTGTAAAAGCTTAATGTAGGTATATAAAGTCTTATAAATCTTGCACATCAGTGAAGTGTTTTAAATGTAGAGTAACAGCCCTCTGAAATGTTTTGACATTGTCCTAATGTATTCAGAATGCCTGCTTTGTTGGCCTTTTCATGATTAAGGGAAATTTTGCTTTTTTAAAGAAATATTTCATCAAAATATCAAATTTACATAATTTCCCACCTAATTTAGATGTAGTTGATCAGAAGAATTTTGCCTCTTCATTTTAGAATTGGAGCTACAACTTTAGTCTTCTAGTCTGTGTTAGCATTCTTTCTTTATCAGAAAAACAGACTGACATTTTGTATATGAGGTAGAATGTATCTGTATTGATGTGGTACACAGTCTGTGTGTGTCTGTGTATGCGTGTCTGTGTGTGTCCGTGTGTGTCTGTGTGTGTGTAATTCTGTGATCTCTCTTTGTGTTCTCAGCTGAAAGAGATGTGTCGGCGAGAGCTGGACAAATCAGAGTCTGAGATCAAAAAGAACGGTTCCATCATCGGAGAATACAAACAGGTCAGTACAACTTACACTCACTCACTCTCATTTGACACAGTAGACCA
>JBBIGB010088117.1:0-16539 GCA_037577075.1 Alestopetersius hilgendorfi
CACGCCCGCCACGCCGCCGGCCGACAACGCAAGCGCCAACGGCGCGCAGTCCTAAACCAGAACGAGGGAGGGGGGGTCATGGCTACCTATGTCGGGCAGTGCGCCTGTCAGCAGTGCGGTGACCCCGTGCAGGTCTACACCGACCGGGCCGGCATGGCCTATTACCGGTGCGGGCCGTGCGGGGCTCACGTTCGGCAAACCAAGCCGACAAAAAACCGTCGTTTTTTGGAATCAATCGAGCGCCACGTGGATGAGGATGACGCGGCTGCAAATCCCGGGAAAACGCCGGAAAGTGCAGCCCCGCCAGCCCCAGCCGTGACGCCTGAAAAACCTAGCGAAACGCCGAAAAAACGCAGCATCTTCATGGGGCTCTGATGGACACGACCGTATTGGATGGAATCGCTGCCGAAGAGGTAGCGGAAAGCGCTGACGCGGCCGCCCAGGCGACGGCCGCGCAGCAGGCGCAGGAAGCGCAACAGCAGCAGGAAAACGCGGAGGGGTGGCGGCAAGCCGTGCGCGCGGCCGGCGATATCGTCACGTCGGCGCTGCCGGAAGCCAAACCGGTCTGGACGCGCGAGCGCATGGACAACCTGGGCGACGCGCTGGCGCGCTGCGATGAGGTCTACGGGTGGGGTGGGGCGGGCAACCTGCTGTCACACCCGCTCATCGGGCTCGCCGTGGCCGCGTTCCCGCTTGCGTTCGGCACCGTCAAGGTCGTGCAGACCATCAACGAACGCGAGGCGTCCAAGGGCGCGCCGGCAGTCATGGCGAAGCCGGTGCCGCCCAGCGAGCAGCCAGACGTGACGCTGGCACAGCCGGTGGCGGCATGACGCGCAGTACGGCAAACAAATGCCGAATCATGGGCGTCATCGGACGTTCGGGCTCGGGTAAGGGGACGTTCGTCAAAGCGTTCTGCCGCAAGTGGCGCAAGGGAATTCTGGTGTGGTCGCCGCTCGAAGCAACCGACCAATACGCCCAGGTCATCGGCGGCGTGCGCGTGTCGAGCGTGGCCGAACTGGTGGCGGCGCTCAAGGCAGGGCAGAAACGCATCGTCATGCAGCCAAGCCTTGACCCCAAGGTCATCAAGGTGCAATTCGACCGTTTCTGTCGCGTCGCCTGGGAGTTGGACGGGTGGATGGTGATCGTCGAGGAGTTATCGCGCGTGACCATGGCATCGTGGGCGCCGATACCCTGGAAAAACCTGTCGACGGCAGGGCGGCACGGCGGGATGTTCCTCATTGGAACATCGCAACGACCGGCCCAGGTCGACAAGGATTTTCTGGGAAATTGCAGCGAAATCCGGAGCTACGGCGTCGGGTCGAAGCGTGATGCCGTCGCCATGGCGGACGTGCTTTTCTGCGACTGGAAAGAGATCATCGGCCTACCGCTCGGCCACTACCTGCACCGCTACGTCGACACCAACAAAGTCGAACGCGGTGTGGTTGTTTTGCAAGACCCGTTGAAAAAAACCACAAAAAAACAGCCTGCGGCGCCTGCCGCGCGCCTGGAAAAAGCAGCATAACGCGGCGTTTTCCAGGCGTTGCTGTTTTCCTTGACGCTCGCCCACATTGAAGGCTCACCAACCAAGAGCCTAGTGGCATGAGCGAATACCTACCGACCAAACAACGCCTAGCGCAGGAAGTCATCGCGACGACTGTCGGCGTGCTGGTGGCCGCGTGGATCATTTCCAAGGTGCCCAGGTTCAAAGCGCTTGTCGATGGAAACTCCATCTGGGCGCTCACTCAACCGTCTCAGGGGAATTAACCACCATGGACAAGAAGCACATCCACGGCGCTCTCGCAGTGCTGGCCGTCTACGCAATCTGCTCGTTCGTTCAAAAGAACGTGATGCAGGTGCCGGTGATCGGCACGTATCTGCCCGGCGGCCAGTAAGCCGCGCTCTCGCAGCACTCCCGTAACCACCAAGGAAACGACATGCGTATCGAGCGCGTCATTGACTTTCAGAACATCGTCGCGGGCCAAGTGGCCGTCATGAAGCCGGCTCTCGGCCCGACGTACGAAGCGTTCTACATCCAGTTGAGCGGCGGCCTGCTCATCACGCACATGGACCGCATCGTGCTCAAGATCGACGGCAAACCGGTCTACGAAACGACCGGCGCCGATCTGCTGGCGCACAACCTGTACGAAGGCATTTCCAACGCGACCAACCAGATCGTGTTGGACTTTACGATGCGCGGCGCCAAGAGCGCCGGCACGCCGAAGGGGCCGACCAGTCAGGCAGCGGAAATCCTGCTCACGTGCCTGCCGTCGAACCTGTTCCAGATGCTGACGCTGGAATTCAGCATCAACGCATCGGCGCCTGGCGGCATCGGCGCCATTGCGCGCGCCCAGGTGTCGGAGCCTTCGGGCAATCCGTACATCCTCAAGCAGCAGAAAGCGGCATACGCGTTCCCGGCTGCGGGCGATCAGTACATGCCGCTGCCGACCGGCAACAACGGCGCGCTGGTCAAAGACATTTTCCTGATGCAGTCGAACGCGGGTGCAACGTGGGCAACGTCCACGGCCTATGCGGTCGGCGCGCTGGTGAATGCCAACGGCAACCTGTACAAGGCGACCGTGGCCGGCACGTCGGCGTCCACCGGCTCCGGTCCGAACGGAACGGGTGGCGCAATCACTGACGGCACCGTGACGTGGGCCTACCAGTCGCCGGCATCGGGCGCAATTTCGGCCATCGAACTGCGCAACAACGGCGTCATCATCACGGAAGCAACGCCGGCCGATTTGGCGCTCGTGCAGTCGCAATATCTGCGCGTGCAGCAGGCCAACATGACCGTGCTGGACTACTTCCTGCAAGGTCTGCGCGCCAAGCTGCTCAACACGGTGGCCGGCAAAAACACGTATCTGAAGCTGACCACCAGCGGCGGCCCGGTCAACCTGACTGTCTACAACCGGATCGTCGACCCGGTGAACCGCAAGTAAGGGAGGCGCCACCATGGGCCTCTTTGACTACAGCGGCGGCTCGGACCTGAACGTCGGAGTTGATGACTCGCTGACCGGCGGAAACGCGCCGGGCGGCGATTATCAATTCGCGGTCGGGGCAACGCCGTCGCCTACCTCCCAGGTGGCAACTACGGCATCGCAATTCGATGCGGGCGGGTCCGGGTTGAACTGGAATCAAGCACTGAGCGACGCCCTGGGCGCCGCTGTTGCGCTGGATTCCATCAATCACCAATGGGCCGGCGCACCGGGTGGCTATTACGTGGGCGCCAACGGGCGCACCTACCCGATTGGGCAGGGGCCGCTCGTGTCCTTCAACCAAGCGCGGTTGTCAAATCTGCTCGTGTTCGGCGGGCTGATTTACATCGTGCTCAAAGCGGTGAAGGGCTGACATGTTTCCACCTCTCTCCTTTTCTGCTGGGGGTGGCGGCCCATCGGGCGCCTACGGCGGGATGGCGTCCGGTTTCAGCACCGGCGCCTTCGTCGTGGGCGGCTCGCCAGCGTCGCAAGCGCTGGCAATCACCAGCAGCGCGGGCGCATCGGGTGCGCACAACAACCTGATGTTGCTCGTTGCAGTCGGGGCCATCGTATGGCTGGCGCTGCGCAAGTAAGCGTCCGGCACGTCGGCGCGGCGGAGGCTCTGCCTCTGCTCGCGCTGGCGGAGCGCCACGCTGCCACCGAGGAAACGGCCGAAGCGCTTGCGCGAGCAGGCCATTGCTTCGTGATGGAGCAGGAAGGGCGGACGGTGTTCGCGTGGGCGGTGCAGCCCAAGGGCGACGAACTTTTCATCTTGGCGGCGGCAGGGCGCGCGGGTTTCGACCTGACGCGCGCCGGGCTGGCCGTGATCGAACAACAGGCGGAGGGCTTTGCATCGGTGGCGTTCCTGACGCGCCGGCCGGGCCTGATGCGCAAGGCGGGCGCGCACGGCTATGTGCCGGCGGGTCGTGCCGGTAACGGCGTCATCATGCGCAAGGTGCTTCAATGATCCGCACGCGGGCACAGATTCAGTTGATGGCGATGGGCTTGCCGCCCACGCCATGCAACTTCGGCGGCGATTCGTCCAGCCAGGCGAACACCACCAACCAAAACATCGACCAGAAAATCTACGCGGACAACGGATCTGTGGCCGGCTCTGCATCCGGTGGAGGGTCGGTGACGATCAACACGCAGTTGGTCGACCACGGCGCGACGCAAGCGTCGTTCGGGCTGGCACACGATGCGCTCACCGACGTGACGTCGATGGCAACCGCATCGCAAAGCGCCTCGCAGCACACCGCCGAATTGGCACTCTCGGGAGCGCTGTCGACGCTCCAAGGATCGCAACAGGCGATGGCCGACGCGTACAAGAATGCGAGCGATCAGGTTGCGGCCGCATACCAGGACAGCAAGACGGGAAACCAGCGCGTCGTCGTCATCGGCGCGCTCGTCGTCGTTGGGCTCGTGGCGCTGGGTCCAATCCTCAAGAAGGCCGCCTGACATGCAGACATACAAAAAACTCTTCAAAGCCGGGGTAGCGACCACGCTCGCGTATCGCGGGAACACCTTCATCATCCAAAGCAGCGACCAGGGCAACAGCGTCGAGGTCGATTTCATGCAGAACGGCGCCACCATGTACCAGCTAAAGGACGTGGGGGCCGGACTGAAAGCGCGGCCGGTGCTCGGATTCGATGGCGTAGTCATCACGGCCACGGTCGACACGAACCTCGAATTCATCGTCAGCGACGGCGATATCGATATCCAAATCACGCAGCAGTCTGTGACGGTGAGTAACCCGGGCGTGCCCGTGGTCAACGGCCCTAGCGCGCTGCATGTGTCGGTCGATGGAACGGTCAACGTGGCGGGCGCGACGCTGACCGCCAGCAACGTGGGCATCAACAACACCAACGCCAACCCGGTGCCGGTGATCGATGCATACACCGCGCCGGTAAGCGCGACGTGGAACTCAGGCACTGCGCTCAACACGGCGCAAACCGTCAACACGCAGGGCTTCGATACGGTGATTTTAACCATCGCGCCCACGGGCACGATTACGGCCGGCGCCATCGCGTTCGAGGTGTATGACGGTATCAACTGGATCCCGCTCAAGGCGCCGCGCACCGACAGCTATCTGACCGACACGGTGTTTTCGCTGGTCGGCGCAAGCCTGCACTCCTGGCAACTGCCGGTGGCGGGCTATCCGCAGGTGCGCGCTCGCCTGTCGACGGCAATTGTGGGCAGCGGGTCGGCGAGCATCGTATCTATTGCTTCTTCGGCGCCGGACGTGTCTCTGGTGACGGTCGGTATCGACCCGAGTCAGCCCGCAATTCCCGTGCAAGTGCAGCCACCCGCGAGCGCGCCGACCGATGTCAACCCGGTAGCCGTGACGGGCGTGGGTGCAGCGTTGATCGCGGCAAACGCGTCACGCAAGGGGCTGCGCGTGCGAAATGTTGGGCCGGGAAAACTCGCCATTACAGCGGCAGCAGCGACCACCTTTGCAAACGCGGCTGTCGTTCTGCAAGTGGGCGACGTGTGGAACGAGACAGACGCGCCGCAAGCTGCGTGGTATGCCGTATCGGACAGCAGCACGACGGCCAACATCCAAACCGTTGCGTAAAAAGCCATGAGCAAAAACACCTTCAATCGAGCGCTGGCAGGGCTGCTGTGTGGCGCCTTCATGTCGGGCGCTCTGGCATCGAACATGGTTTCGGGCCTGGGCGGTCGCCTCGTGGACGCACCCAACGTGGGCGCGCGCGGGGTCGCCTATCAAGCGAGCATCGGAAACACCGCGCGCACCATACAAAGCAAGCTGGACGAGAACGTCAGCGCGCTAGATTGCGGGGCAGCGGCAAACGGCACCACCGACGACAAGGCTGCGATTGCCACGTGCGATGCAGCAGCAGCAACGGCGGGTCAGACGCTGCGCCTGACAAAGGGAACGTACCGAATTGCGTCCAACGTAACGCTGGCATCGGCGGTCGTATTCGATCCGGGCGCAGTGATTAAGCCCGACGCGAGCGTGACCGTCACCTTCTCGCAGAACTTCCAGGCAGGAAACTCGTATCAAATTTTCAACCTCGCCAACTCCGGTGCGCTTATTTCGCTGCCGTACAACCTCACGCACGTGTGGGCGGAATGGTGGGGGGCCAAGGGTGATGCGACCAAGACCGACAACCAGATACCGATTAACCAAGCACTCGCGGCCGTCGCGGCCACGGCATCGGGCGGGACGGGCGTTGCAGACGGGACAGTGAGCATTGGGCGGGGATGGTTCCTCATCTCCGCCGGCATCAGCATTCCGAACTACACCAGCCTGCGCGGGGTAAGCGCGGGTTACACCGTGATCCAGGCGAACACGGGAACGTGGTCCGGAAACCAAATGTTTACGGCGACCAACGGCACGTCGCCGATGTTCGATAGCCGGATCGAAAACCTGCGCATCAGCGCCAACAAGATCGCGGCGATTACCTATGCCGTGTACTCGAACGCTTGGCAGGAAAAGAGCGGCCTGCGGAACGTGCTGCTCAAAGACTTCATGAACTATGGGGTCTATTACGAAATCGGCTACGGCGGCGCAGCAGTGCTGCCCTTCATCGACTGCGAGATTTTCCCGGACAACACAAGCTCGAATTCGACGGGCGTGTTCGTCACCAACACGTCGTCGCAAGGATGGCTGAACGTCACGTTCGAGCGCACGACAATCGGCACCAGCAACGCGTCGCCAACCAACGTAACGGGCGTGCGGGCTGACAACCGAGTCAACCTGATCCTTAACGGTCTGCACGTGGAGGGCGTCACCAACGGCTTCCTGCTCACAACGGGCGCATCGGTGAACGGGGCGGGCGTCAATGGTGGCGCTCCGACAACGAACCTATTCAACGTGGCGAGCGGATGGACGGGGAACATTGCCGTGCGTGGGGCGCGCCTGGGCGGCGCGACAAACATGGTTGTGGACAGCGCGCGAAGCTACGGATTTGCGGCGCTTGAACCATACGACGGTGATTTGGTGTGGCCGCCCAGCCCGGAGCGGCCGATGGCGGCGGCACTCATCACGGGCGGAGCAAGCCCAGTTATCAGTTACCAGGGCGGAAAGTACTCAAGTGCGCCGTTCGCGTCGGTGACCCACTCATCGACAGGGCTGTACCTCGTATCGATTGCAGGCGGTGCATTCAACACCAACAACATCGACGTACAGGTGACGTCGCAGGATAGCGCGACGCCCATGGTCAATTACTCGCAAAACACAACGTCGTCGTTCTACGTCACAACGCGAAACACAAGCGGCACGCTGACCGATTCGGCGGGATTCAGCATCAAGCTCTATAGCAAGGGGTGACGGGCGAATGTCGGGTAAGAGCGTCGTGTTTCTGATGCTGGCCGCCGCGGCGGCGGCGTTGGGCGGGGTCTACGCAAGCAGTGCAAGCGCGGCAACCGACCCCAACGCAGATACGGGTTCGGACCCAAGCATAGACCCGACGACGGGAGCCGATAGCACGGCCAGCGACACCAGCAGCACGTTTGACCTGTTCTCATTTTTCGACACGACCACGGCCGATATGACCAACAACAATTTGCGCGCCTTCATGGACATGATTGCCGTGAGCGAGGGCACCAAGGGGCGAGGCGACGACGGCTACAACATCATCGTCGGCGGCGCCACCTTCAGCAGCTACGCAGACCACCCGCGTCAGCGCGTGTGGATTCCGTCCATCGGCAACTACAGCACGGCGGCCGGGCGATACCAAATCATCGCGCCGACGTGGGATGGCGTTCGCCGCAAGCTGTCGCTGCCGGACTTCTCGCCGGCATCGCAGGACGCAGCATGCGCGGAACTGATCCGACAGCGCGGCGCGCTCTCCGACGTCTATGCAGGCAACATCGCCAGCGCCATCAGCAAGTGCGCCAAGGAATGGGCGAGCCTGCCGGGCGCGGGCTACGGCCAGCATGAAAACGCTGTGGGCAACCTGCTCGCGGCATACCAGAACGCAGGGGGCACCATCGCATGAAAAACGACGACGTATTGACAGGCATTGCACTCGTGGGCCTCGCCTTCGCTGCATTCCAATTCATGCGTCCGCGAACCGTCGCCGCAGCGCCTGCACAGGGCGCAGCAGGCGCGCCGCGACCGATCAGCGGTTTCCGTTCGAGCCTGCCGGCGTGGTCGAGCCTCGCATCGAACCTGGGCGACCTGGGCAACACGCTGTGGACGGGCGGAAGCGCTGCGGGGCGCGGCATGGTGCAAGGCATCTTCGCGCCGGGTGATTCGGCGCTGACGGTGGGCAATTTCGACATCGGAAATGGGCCGCTGGAGCAGGCCGCAAAGCCCGGTTTCACGCTCGGTGAACTAGGCAGCGACAACGGCGCTTACACCTTCGGCTCGCCCGTGAACATCGACCCGACCCAATACGGTTACTGACCATGAATCGAAAAACCATCGCCATCGTGGCCGGCGTCGCCATCGCCTACTACCTGTGGAAGCACGCCAAGGCGAAGCAAGCCAGCAACCCGGCCGTGACCACGGTGCCGGACACCAGCGATCAACGGATGACGATCCAGTAAGGCGCGGACATGTTTGAACGCGGGCACCTCTACGGCATGGCCTTCGGCGTCGCAGTGATCGCCGTGGGCGTCTGGTATTTGAAGCGCCAAGCCGGCGCGGCCGTGAGTGGGATTGGCAGCGCGTTCGATAGCCTGACGACGAACGCGGGCCTCGCGGTGGGCGCGGCAGAAAACTACCTCTCGGAGTCGGTCGCGCCTGTCGCTGATCGAGTCTGGAACACAGATTTGGTATCGACGCCAAACGCGGCCAACGGTGGGCACCCATCGCAGGGCGACGTGCGGCGCTGGGACCAATACACAACGGAATACGGCTCGCCGCTGGCGAACTTGCCGAACGCCGTTTCAACGTGGGCGGGACAGATGGAGCAGGGCACCGCCGACCCTTACAGCTACGCCCCAATGGGGTAGGGAGAAAAAACACCATGAACTTTCTGCAACGTCTGCGCGAGCCGTCCACCTGGGCGGGCCTGGGTGGCCTCGCGGTAGCGCTGGGCGCCAGCCAAACCAAGGTGCAGGCCGCCGCCACCGTCGTCGGCTCGATCCTGTCGGCGCTGGCCGTGTTCCTGCCGGAATCCGGCAACAGCAACCAGGGCTGACGCGTGGAGTGGGCACCGCTCCTGGCTATCGCCGCACCATCGCTGACGGTGGCCGGGGCGATGCTCAAGTACGTGATGCGCGTCGAGCGTAGGCTCACGCGCATTGAGGCGAAACTCAATATCGAGGAGGGCGAATCGTGACCAAGCGACGCACACCGCCGCGCAAGGCGAACGGCCAATTTCGCAAGCGCAAGAAGCGCTGACAGCAGGGGAAGTGGGGAAAGGGGAAGCCCGGCCATGTGCCGGGCTTTTTTCATGCACGCATGCGCGCATCGGCAATGGCCGATATCGGCGCTGCTGGCGTGCTGGCGACGATGGGCGCGAAGCGATAGACCTGGGCGGTCTGGCCGTCGCGGGCGATGCCCATGCGGCGGTAGCCGGCGGCGCGCATCAGCTGGTCGCACTCCATCTGCCGCAGGCGCAGTAGTTCGGGCACCCACCATGGCAAATGCCGTGCGCCGGAGCGCCAGGCGCGCAGCGTTTCGACGCGTACGCGCAGGTAGCGGGCGAGCGGTTCCTCCGGGGCGTGCGCGTAACGCTCGAACTCGTTCAAATGCCCCCATTTGTGATCGTGGCTTTTCATTTTTCTTATCCGTAAAAAAGCCCGGCACGGTGGCCGGGCGACTGTGCGGGATTGCCGGTTGTGACCCGGCTTTCCTATATCGGTCGAACTTATGCAGCGTGTATCCGCAAAATGGGGTAAATCGACCGCAAAACGTTGATGCTGCTCAATCTCTCGCACCCGGAAGCTATTTGACATAATGCAAATTATGTGAAATATAGACGCATGCGCTGAGTGGTGCGGGACATCGTCCGGCCAGCCTCGCAGCGCGCATCTCGCCATTCTCGCCAATTCACTCGGCCATCGCCGGCACCACCTCGACGCGTTTCGGCACGCCCGTCACAATGGTCGCGACGGCAATCGCCAGCACCACGGCGGCGCCGATGAACACACCGGCCGCGCCGTTCGCGTCGAACACCACGCCGCCGGCTGCTGCACCGGTAGCAATCGCGAGCTGCACGGCGGCGACGATCAGGCCGCCCGCGCTTTCGGCTTCGTCGGGCACGGTGCGCGTCACCCATGTCGACCACGCCACCGGCACGCCGCCAAACGCCATGCCCCAGAGTGCGATCAGCACTGCGTCGATGACCGGCGCGCGGCCCAGCGACACAAGTGCGATGCCGAGCACAACCATCAGCGCGGGCATTGCGATCAGCATTGGGCGCAGCCGGTGTTCCAGTACGCGGCCGGCCAACGATGTACCGACGAAGTTGGCAATGCCGTAGCCCAGCAGGATCGCCGACAGCCCGTTCACGCCAACGCCCGCCACCTGCTCCAGGAACGGCCGCAGGTACGTGAAGAACGCAAAGTGCCCGGTAAACACCAGGATCGTCGCGAACATCCCGATGCCCACGCTCGGACGGCGCAGCACGTCGATCAGCGTGCGCAGCCGCGTTGTGCCACTTGGCGCCATCGACGGCAGCGTCGAGACCTGCGACACAAACGCCATCACCCCCAGTCCCGCTGCGGCCAGGAACACATTGCGCCAGCCGATCAGGTGGCCGAAGTAGCTGCCCAGCGGCGCGGCGGCAATCGTGGCGACGGCCACGCCGCTGAAGATGATCGATAGCGCCCGCGGCACCAACGCCGGTGGCACGAGCCGCATTGCGGTGGCGGTCGCCATGGTCCAGAAGCCGCCCAGTGCAATGCCCAGCACAACGCGGCCGATCAGGATCGTCGTGAGGCTGGTTGCAAACGCCACCGCAAGATTGGATGCTACAAGCAGCACCGAGAATGCGAGCAGCACGCGCCGCCGGTCGATGGAACGCGTGACGGCGGCGGTCAGCAAGCTGGTGACCAGCGCAACGGTTGCAGTGGCCGTGACGGCCTGTCCTGCCACGCCTTCGGTCACGCCAAGGCTTTCCGCCATGGGCGTCAGCAGGCTTGCTGGCAGGAATTCGGCCGTGACGAGCCCGAACACCCCCAGCGCCATCGCGAAGACAGCGCCCCAGGCGGGTTCACGCGGAGCCGCGACTGACGCGGCAGTGGAGATTCCGGGATTCATGCGTCGTTCCGTCGAAAACATCAGGGAAAATACCAATAAGGGCGCATGGTAAGGCCCGATAGCCGGACGGTCTATGGCATACACTCCGACCTTGTTGATCGATCGTCCGGATTTTCGACATGCTGACTCCCCTCCCCGACGTGCACGACCTTGTCAGCGAGCTGCTGCTCGGCATGCGGCTGAGCGGCGTCCAGTACCGCCGTATCCACGTGGCGCGGCCCTTTGGGCTGAGCTTTGGCAAGGCGCCGGGGCGTGCGCAGTTTCACTTCGTGGGGCGCGGGCCGGTGCTGCTGCGCGACGCGTCTGGGGCGACGATGCGGCTGGAAGCGGGCGATGCGGTGTTGCTGCCGCAGGGCACCCCGCACGCGTTGCTGTCCGATCCGGATACGCCGTGCCGCGAGATCGCCGGCTTTGAATCCGCGAAGATCTGCGACACGGTGGCGTCGGTTGGCGTCGGGGCGGAAGCGGCCCCGGGCGATGCGCTCATTTTCAGCGCCTGCATGGAGCTGGACCTGGGCGGCATGCAGCCCCTGGTGGGCACGATGCCGGAGTTCATGCACGTCGGCACCTTGCTCGCGCGCTACCCAGAAATCCGCCCGATGCTCGACGCGATGGAGCGCGAATCGTGCTCGGAGCGCGCAGGTTTTGCGGGCATCCTCGCGCGGCTGGCGGACGTGGTGGCCGCCTTCATCGTGCGCGGCTGGGTGGAGTGCGGCTGCGGCGACGCCACGGGCTGGGTGCAGGCGCTGCGCGAGCCAAAACTCGGTCCGGCGATCGTCGCCCTGCATCGTGACCCGGGGCGCAACTGGAGCGTCGCGGAGCTGGCAGCGCAAGCCGGTGTCTCGCGCTCGGTGTTTGCCGAGCGCTTCCTGGCGGCGACCGGAATGACGCCCGTGCGCTATCTGACCGAGCTGCGGATGCGGCTCGCCGCGCAATGGATCACGCGTGACCGCGAGGCGATCGAAGCCGTCGCGTACCGGCTCGGCTATGGATCGCTCGCTGCGTTCAGCCGCGCGTTCAAGCGGGTGGTCGGACGGCCGCCGGGGGCCATGCGCGCGGAGGGTGCGGAAGCCGACGCGTGACGGTCAGCGATGACGATAGCGCTGCGCCGCATGCCGAATCTCCTTGCTGAATTCCGCGCAGGCATGCGTCATCAGGTCCGCCGATCGGTAGACCATGTAGACGCTGAAGTCGGGTAATTCGTCTTCCATGGGGAGCACCTCCAGCGCGCCCGAAATCGTACGCAGCGGCCCCAGTGTGTTGATGAAGACAAAATCCGACCACATGCTCACCAGGTCCGTCTTGGTAGCCAGTTGCAGGCCGAGCAGGTTAGAGCCGCTCTGCACGATCCGGTGCGGGATTTCCAGCCGGTGCAGCCGCATTAGGCTTGCCATCGGGCTGCCAGGGTCATCCAGCGGGTCCAGCACCAGCCAGTCGGCATCCAGGAGCGAGCGCAGCTTGCGCGTGCGCCGTAGCGGATGACCGGGGCGCACCGCCAAGCGCATCGGCACGGAGAATAACGGCTCCCACTGGAAGCTGCTCGTGCCGGGCCCGCTGTTGGTGGAGATCAACCCCAGATCGATGCGGCCTTCGCGCAGACCTTCAAGAATTTGCTGCGAGCGCTGTTCGAAACCGCGCAACGCCACATTGGGAAAGCGCGTGCGGAATGCCGCCATGGCATCCGGTAGCGGGCCGCTGGAGGCGACGGCGGTAAAGCCGATGTTCAGTTCGGCCTCTGCGTGGCCGCGAATGGCTTCGATGTCTTCCAGCGCGTGACGCAGTTCCTGCTCAACCACGCTGGCCCGTTTGACGAGCGCCATCCCATACGCCGTCAGGCTCACGCCGCGCACCGAACGCGACAGCAGCGTGACGCCGAGCTCCCGTTCCAGTTCCGCAATCGCCTTGGACAACGCCGGCTGCGAGATATGCAACCCGCGCGAGGCCTCGTGAATGCTGCCGTGCTGTGCCACGGCAAGCAGGATGCGCAACTGGTGCAGCTTCACCTCGCTCTCCTCCTCGCTCATTGCACACGGTTGGGTGTGCGTGTCGCCTCACGCCTTCACGGGCTTTCCCTGATAGCGGATACATGCCGGTTATGACGGTGATTCTATTTGGTTATCGAGATGAATATTTGCGATTTTTTCAGCGCACGCGTTCCCTGAATACTGCAAGCACCCAAGGCTCAGAGAAGCCCTTTCCAACATCGTGGACGGAGACCCCATGAACGACGCCACCTTGCAGACTACGGCCCTGCCCGCCTCGGCCGTTGCTGCGCCCAAGCCCGCCGGCCAGGCGCGATTGATCGCCGCGTGCTCGATCGGCAATGCGCTGGAGATGTACGACTTCACGGTCTACAGCTTCTTCGCGCTGATGATCGGCAAGCTGTTTTTTCCGTCAGACAGCGCGTACGGCTCGTTGCTGCTCGCGGTGGCGACGTTCGGCATCGGCTTTGTGATGCGGCCGCTGGGCGGTTTCGTCATCGGCAACTACGCAGACCGCCACGGACGCAAGGCCGCAATGACGCTGACAATCGGGCTGATGGTCATCGGCACGCTGTGCCTGGCGGTTGCGCCGACATACGCCACCGCAGGCCTGCTCGGCCCGCTGGTGATCCTTGCCGGCCGATTGCTGCAGGGCTTCTCGCTGGGCGGTGAAATCGGCGCGTCGACGGCGATGCTGATGGAGTCCGGCGGTATCCGCGGGCGCGGTTTTCGCGTGAGCTGGCAGTTGGGCAGCCAGGGCATTGCCGCGCTGTGCGGCGCGCTGACTGCGGCCATTCTGTACGGCAGCCTGTCGCCGGAAGCGCTGCAGAGCTGGGGCTGGCGTGTGCCGTTCTTCCTTGGCCTGCTGATTGCGCCGGTGGGCCTGTATATCCGCTCGCACCTGGATGAAACGCACACCGCCGAGGCGCATGCACCGAGTCCGCTCGGCACCTTGTTCCGAGATCACGGCGGGCTGGTCATCAAGGGCGTGCTCACGATCATCGGCGGGACCGTCGGCACGTATCTGGTCATCTACTTCATGCCGACCTACATGATCCGCGAGCTGCATCTGCCGGCTTCGCTGTCGCTGCTGGCCGGTTGCGTGACGGGGCTGACGAGCTTCGGCGCGTCGCTCCTTTCCGGTTGGCTGGCCGACCGCCTGCCGCGCCGCAAGCCGCTGGTAGTGGGCGCAACGCTGGTCACCGTGGCGGCGCTCTATCCGGCCTTCTGGCTGATGACGCATTACCCGAGCGTGCCGCTGGTGCTGGCACTGTCGGCGTTGCTCACCGGCACGCTGTACCTGGGCACCACGCCCATGCTGCTCATGATGATGGAGCTGCTGCCCATCAAGGTGCGCGCCAGCGGCCTGTCGGTCATCTATGCGATCGGCGTCACGGTGTTTGGCGGCTCGTGCCAGTTTGTTGTGACGTGGCTGCTGGCCCGCACCGGCAATCCGCTCTCCCCTGCCTTTTACATGATGGCGTGCAGCGCCATCACGCTGCTGACCGTGCTGAGCCTGCGCGAAGCGCACGAAACCGATTGACCCCGGATTCCCATCCCCAACCCCGGAGCCCCGACATGACGAAAGCCCCCATGCTCACGCCGTTCCAACTGTTGCCGCATCTCCTGCCGCCCGTCCATATCGATGCAGAAACGTTCGTCAACATCCGCCGTCAGATCCACGCGCAGCCCGAACTCGGTTTCGAGGTAGGCGCCACCAGCACGTTGGTGGCCGATCTGCTCAAGAGTTGGGGTTACGAGGTGCACACGGGCATCGGCAAGAGCGGCGTGGTGGGCCAACTGAAGCTGGGCAACGGCACGCGCCGCCTTGGCATTCGCGCGGACATGGACGCCCTGCCCATTGTTGAAGCGACCGGCCTGCCCTACGCCAGCCGCAACCACGGCAAGATGCATGCGTGCGGCCACGACGGGCACACCGCCATCCTGCTCGCCGCAGCCAAGGCGCTGGCCGAGAGCCGCGATTTTGACGGCACGCTGAATCTCATCTTCCAGCCCGATGAAGAAAACCTGTGCGGTGCGCGCGCCATGATCGAAGACGGCCTCTTCGAACGCTTCCCCTGCGATGCCGTCTATGCCTTGAACAACATGCCGGGCGTGCCGGCCGGCAGCTTCCGCGTGCTGCCGGGACCGGTGAGCCTGTCCTCCGACGTGGCCGACGTCACCATCAAGGGCATGGGCGGACACGGCGCGATGCCGCATCGCGCGCGTGATCCGATTGCCGCGTCGGCCGCCATCATCACCGCGTTGCAAACCGTGGTCGCACGCAATGTCGCGCCTGACGACACGGCGGTGGTGTCGGTCGGTTTCATTCGCGGCGGTGCAACGCACAACGTGATTCCCGAATCGGTGACGATTGGCCTGAATGTGCGCGCAGCGCGGCCGGAAACGCGTGCGCTGGTGGAAATGCGCATTCGCGAGATTGTCAGCCTGACCGCACAGGCGCATGGCGTCGAGGCGCAGATCGACTATCGTCAATTGACGCCGCCCATGGTCAACACCGAGGCCGAGACGCAACTGGCGCAGCAGGTCTGCACCGAACTGGTGGGCGCGGCCAACGTCGTCACGCAGGCGCCCAAGGGGCTCAACGGCAGCGAAGACTTTGCCTGGATGCTCAATGAAGTGCCGGGCTGCTACCTGATCCTCGGCAACGGCGAAGGCGAATTCGGCGGCTGCATGGTGCACAACCCCGGCTACGACTTCAACGACCAGGTGTTGCCGTTGGGGGCGGCGGCCTGGGTGCGTCTGGCACAGACCTACCTGACCGCGTGAAGTGAACTTCGAGTCAAGCAATGCAAGCGAATCCGAGCCACGCCGCAACACCTGCGGCCGCCAACGAAGAGATCGTGCAATGGAGCGCGATCGAACTCTCCCGGCGCATCCACGCGCGCGATGTGTCGTGCGTGGAAGTCATGGAAGCGTTCCTTGCACAGATCGATCGTCATAACCCGACGGTGAACGCCGTCGTGGCCCGCATCGATGCCGAATCGGCCATCGACCAGGCACGCGAGCGGGATGTGCTGCTGTCGCAAGGTTTGTCCGGCGGCTGGATGCATGGCTTTCCGCAAGCGCCCAAGGATCTTGCGGCCACCGCAGGCATGGTGACGGCGATGGGCAGCCTCGCCATGGCGCGCAATGTGCCGACGCATGACAGCATCGTCGTCGAGCGCATTCGCCGGCAAGGCACGGTGCTGATCGGCAAGACGAATACGCCGGAGTTCGGGCTCGGTTCGCATACTTACAACCGCGTGTACGGCACGACGCGCAACGCCTGGAACCCCGAGCGCTCGGCCGGCGGCAGTAGCGGTGGCACAGCCGCCGCGCTGGCGCTGAACATGCTGCCCGTGGCCGACGGCAGCGACATGATGGGCTCTCTGCGCAACCC
>JBBIGB010089280.1:10835-29259 GCA_037577075.1 Alestopetersius hilgendorfi
GAGTGTGTTTTGGTGAATTGTTAGTTACTGGTGAATTATTAGGTGTTGACTTTAAAGAGTGTCATATGCACGTTCTGAAAGGCAGTATGTAGCTATAGAAATGTATTTTCATATCATGCACAACTTTTTTTGTCAACAAAACACTTTGTTCTCCACAACGGTCAGATAATAAATAATTCCTACTGGTTAATGGCCTTAAGGTTGGTTTGAATAAACATGTGATTCCTTGCGTTCTCTTTTTCAGGATCTTGGCTCCATTGATGACCTCCCGACAGGTACAGAGGGTGCCCTGAGTCCGGGCGTCAGCACATCAGGCGTATCCAGCAGCCAGGGAGAGCAGAGTAACCCAGCTCAGTCTCCCTTCTCCCCTCACACCTCGCCCCACATGCAGGGCATCCGCGGTCCCTCTCCATCGCCTGTAGGCTCACCAGCCAGTGCCACAACTTCTCGTACTGGACCCCTTTCGCCGGCTGGCGTGCCAGGTGGGGAAAATGAGACCATTGATTTCACTAAATCCATGAAAGCATATGTAATAAACAATATACACAATCAGCCAAATCAACAACACCTGCCTTATACTGTGTCAAGCAAGGGGCACACGTGCTCCCTCCGACCACATGATGACCAGACAACCTTCTTGCATTGCTCTGTGGGCCTTCTTATATGCCCACTGTTCACTTTTGGTGGTAGACAGTGCCAGCATGGGCACTCTGACCAGCCTGCGCCTATGCAATAACTGATTGTTTACTGGCTGCTAACTGTTTCCCACCTCTTGACAGATGCCATTGTAATGAGATGCTATTCACTTCCAACTGTGTGAATTGTTTTAATGCTGGGGCTGATTGATGTATGGGTCCAGTGTTTCGTTTTATTTTCATGTAATCATGATTGTCTTTTAGAACTGCATAACACTGTGGTAAATATTAAAGGTTGTGGTGATCACTGAAACAAATCACGCTGGATTACTGTTTAGAGTATAATTTAATTTTTTTCTTTCCTCAGGAACCCAGATGCCCCCCAGACCTTCCAGTGTTCAGTCAGATGGAATCCTGCATTCTTCCATTAATCAGTCAGCCATGGGCCAAGACAGAGGTGAGGCTCTTCAGAAAACCCTCAGTAGTTAGTGCTCATGTCTTAGATTTAGGAAACTAAAATGAAAAAACTACCTAAAATCGTCCTAAAGTTTTGTGAACACACAGTTATTAGTTATTAGTCTTAAAGATGAAAGTTAAAGTACAACTCATCCCTTACTTATTAATCATCAAGCCAATCTGTTGATTGCTAATGTGGTTGATGGTGAGTGACCTGCTGTTCTTTAATTTGAAAAGCATTTCTTCTGTTTCACTGCCTGATGTAATTCTTGGTTGTTTCATTACTGTAATTTCTTCTTTATAGTATACATGCGGAATCCTCAGATGGCTCCATACGGCTCTCCTCAGCCTGCCTCTGCCTTATCCCCCCGTCAGTCATCTGGAGGCCAGATGCATGCGGGAATGGGTCCTTATCCTCAGAACAACTCTATGGGCAACTATGGGCCTCAGGGAGGGCAGTTTGGCCCTCAAGGTAAGTGTGTGTGAGAGAAAGGGAGAGATGCATATTTTACATGTATGCTGTTTGGAACATCAAAAAAATCTGGCTAAAGAAAATCCTACACGTCTGAGCAGACTTGTTGTCATTTACAGCTTTCTAGGTAATAGAACGTAATGCTCCTTAACAGAAGGCAGTAATATGTACAATGTAAATCAGCTCAGTTGTGGTCAGTGCTGGAGTACACAGTTTGCCTTTGGATTCTGTGTCTAACCTTCTCCTTCATCTCTTTCTTGAGCTCTTCACAGCTGGAATCAAGCTACCATTTCAGCTGAGCCTCACGGGCAGAACCTTTGAAGCTCTCTGCGTAACAATAACTAGATGGAGAATAGAGAGTTTTCTGCATTTCTTTACAGGCCTATTTTATATGGGCTTTGGAAACAACTTTCATCTCTGGCCATTCTTAATCACCATTGGAAGCCTAGTTCAACAGTTCGCTTGCTCAACTGCTGTTTGCATTGAATCAGTTTAGTGTTTTATGGCAGAAGTTAAGCTTGGGGCCCGGCTGGGTTTGGGTTTCCTGTAGTGAAACTTTGTCTGAAGTTACAAGCTGCAAGAAAATTCTATGGCATAACTGAGGAAAGCTTGTGCACCATGGTCTCAGAAAAATCTTTCTCTGAGGAAATGCCTTTGTCATTTTTAGTCAGTTTTCTAGCTCATACTAATTAAAGGTCTGTCTACTTTGAAGATGAGAAAAAACATTCTTATTTTGTTACTTACACTCTTCCTGTTCACAGGTTACCCAAGGCAACCCGGCTATAGCAGCATGCCCAGCACTAACTACCCTGGTGGACCCGGCATGGGTGGGACCATGAACCCTATGGCAGGACAGGGTGGCGGGGGGCCGTATGGAGGGATGCCTCCTGGGCGCATGGCTCCAGGACAAATGGCCACAAGACCTTACGGCCCTGGCATGGGTCCCAACATGAGTGGGATGCCTCCACAGGTGGCCTCGGGCATGTGTCCCCCGCCTGGCATGAACAGGAAACCCCAGGATCCAGCCTCAGGCAGCATGCACCACGGCCCATCCAACTCAATACACAGGTTCGATTTTGGAACAAAATATTTTGGCTTATCATTTGCCAGATACTAACTGTAGAGGTTATAGGAGTGCCGTACACAGAGGCGCCCAATTATTAGGTGCACCTTTGAACCAGGTGACTCTAGTCACTGCTGTGCTGGTATTACTGCTATGTCCAGAATAATCCATCCAAATATCTGGTTAGTAGTGGTTTTATGGCTACCTCATCCCATTGATTTGTGCCATGACTGCGATCTAAACCCATCGCAGTCTGCACTGTACATGTATCTGCATAGTACATGTATTAGGTGTTTCTGACTAAATGAAAACAAGTATATCTGTGTGTATTCAGTTTTCTTAAGGGCATTATACATAGGCATTATGCTGTAGCCAGTAAGTCACTTTGAAAAGTACAGTAAATACTCACTGGGCTTCCTTTATTTAAATGATATTTTCTAGGTCTTGGCAATGGATTGGAGAAGGGCGATAATATCAAGAATGCAGCAGACTGACTAGGACTGCAAAGACAGGAAGCAAACCATTAGGATACTGTTAGGGCTATTTCTACTCAAAGCTGATGTTTCACAGTAGTTGCCATGGATAGGAAGACACAGGCAAAGAAAAAAAGTGCATGAAAGTCAGCAAGCCAGTGTGTTTACTGTTTGTCTGTCTCTAGAATTGTCTGTAAAGACATTATAGTTTTTGTAGATTTCATTGTTTGTAAATGTCAATATTAAACATAGATGATCATTAAATGTTTCAGTTGGTTAATACTTCTGATGTTGCTTTTTCTAGGCCACCTGGTTATCCCAACATGGGCCAGGGGATGATGGGGGCTGGGTCTCCATACGCCCCACCCATGAACAGCATGCAGGGAATGATCAACCAGGCAGGGCCGTATCCCATGGGTGGCAACATGGCTAATAACTCAACAGGTGAGCACCTGGCATCAGACCTTAGCCATTGTTTGCAGCAAAAAAAAAAAAAAAAAAAAAAAAGCTGTCAACCATTTTTTTAATTATTTTTTGATGTGTGCTTTCTGCACTGAATAAGCCAAATAGAAAGAATAGACATTCTAGGTAATGTCACAACTCAAGTTGATCCTCCTACTTTGTGGTAAACAAACACTATATGGACAAAAGTATTGGAATACCTGACTATTACACCAGCAGAGACTTTAATGACATTGCGTTCAGATACTTGGAGTTTGATATGCATTCAGTGTTTCTGTGGGAATTTGTGCCCATGTGTTGGATGCAAAGTCCTGGCTCCCAATCTCTGTTCCAGTTCATCCCAAAAGTGTTGGATGGGTAAAACTGGTATGCCCTAATACTTTTGTCTGCCTAGTTAGTTGCTACACTCAGACATTCTTCCATACACACAGATGAGTTCTGTCCAGCTCAGCTCTCATTAGTTGATTTAAAAAAAAAAAAAAATGCATGATGGTACCATTGTTTAATGCCATAGAATCTGCATCTCCACAGTTCGATTGATCTCCAGGAGACCTTACCAACGAGCCCTCATTTGTATTTATAGCCTGAGTAAATCAGGGTTAATCCCCAAAAACTGTTAACCTCGCTGCGGTGTCCCAATACTTTTGTCCAGCGACCTTACAAGTTGCATATCTCGGTGAGGAATTCAAATTAAAAGAGGCGAATACAGATTTACCTTTACCTTAAACTGATTAAAAAATTAAATTAAAGTGATCTGGGGACATATTATGGGTTTACACTATAAACTAGACATTTAGGCTTTTTTTTTTTCTTTCAACCAAAACGCAACAATGCTGTTTTTCACTATACCGGGATGCTCTTGTAATGTAGACCCTGCGAAAAGCGGGGGATTACTGTACTACAAATGTAGTACAGTTCATATTCCGTTGCTGACTTCATGACATCACTGTTATGAACACCTGGGGGCCTAGTGGTTGGGGCATTCGCCCTGCGATGAGGAAGTTTTCTGTTAGAATCCCAAGAACGCTAAGCACCTCTGAGGTCCCCTTAAGCAAAGTACCTTCTCCACACGCTGCTCTCCGGTGCTGTGTTCCAGGCTGCCCGCTTCTTCACTTGGGAGAGTGGGTTAAATACAGAGGAGGAATTTCGTACTGTTCACACTGTGCTGTTGTGTGTTCACGTGTGACAGAATGTTTACTTTCACTTTTTCATTTCACTGTCAATGCTAATGTTGTGTTGTCGGTGCTCAAATGTGTTCAGTGCTGAGATCAAACCAAAAGTACAAGCCCTGGATTTCAGTGTAATAAAAATAGGTGTGAATTCAGCTCTAACTCAGACCAGAGTCTGTGCTGCACGGGTGTCGTTTGATTTTGCTTTGAGTTTGTTTTTGTCTCCAGAGAAACAGTTTATCAGAGTAGCAGGATATTTTTCAGATCTGTCTATTTATATATGGTCTACTCAATTATTATTAGTTTTCTTTTGATTGTCTGCACTTTGAATGGCATGTAGGTGAATATGTTGCAGAGAAAACGGCACAAATGATTAAAAGCATCCATGCGTTATTAACCAAAATGAAAGCATCCTTGCTTTATGAACAGTATTGAATGGACAGACGCTGAAATATCTATGTAGTAAATAAGACCTTTATTCTGTGTTCCAGGTATGGCTCCCAGCCCAGAGTTTGGCATGGAGAAGTTAAACCAAGCGCAAAAGATGAATAACAAAGTTGATGGGACTCCCAAGACTGAGTCTAAAAAGGTAAAGATTGATTGGAATGTTTCTGAAGATTGTAGTTGTCTACTTTAGAGTGGTACCATCTGGTACAAAATGCATGGAGTAAACAATGTCGACAACAGTCCTACATTTAATTGAAAAAAGCTCGACTTTTGAAAGTGAACATCATGAAGTTTCAGTGTTGGAACCTCCCATTTATGAGTGATTTTGTCACTGGAATTCAACACAAGTTGCTCTGCCTGGTTTTGGTAGTAATCTTTCGTTGCAGATCAGCAACTCAATCTTAATTTATTTCCACAAGAGTCAAAGAGGCCTGTCATCATTACTACATAGTTTCCTGATCAGTTGTTGAGATGTTCTCAGTAATTTAAAATTGTCCTTTATTTTTCCGTAGGTTTTTAAATTGTATTAAATTTCATACTAGTATTTGCTGTATTTCATCAGGTATATTGAAGTGCATAGAAATAAAGCAAGAAGCCAATTTACCAAAACGTATCTTTTAATCTTAACGGTGCTGTTATACATTTAGATTAGATTAGATTCAACTATATTGTCATTACACATGTACAAGGCAACGAAATGTAGTTTAGGTCTAAGTGCAATAAGCAGCAATTACAGGATAACGGTATGTTATAAGTGCAGGTAAGGTTATAACTACAAGTAGAAACTGGATAATATTTAGAAGGTACTGCTCAGTATTATTGTTTTGTTAGCGAAGTAGCTACAGGGGCTCCTCGGGTTACAACAGCATCGACATACAATGTTTCAAGTTTACGATGTTCACGGACACCGTTAGCCTCGTACTACGCGGCAGAAGAATACACAGTAATGCGCCGTATGAGTGAGGGACTTCTCCTTTTTTCTTCTTCTGTGGTTTAGTTGTTTATGATTTTACAATTGTGTTCGGATCAGTAAGTGACTTAGACTAGGGTGTGTTTCAACTAACAAATTCGGGTTACATCACTGTATAAGGAACGGATCTGTATAGTAACTCGAGGACCCCCTGTAATGCTAACAGCAGGATAATGTACCTTTTGTTTGATTGCCAAAATGTAATTGCTTGTACGCTAGCAAGCAAAAAAAAATCTGCCGGTTTGGCCTCTTTCAGTGTTCATGCGAGTTCAGGTCAGCATGAAATTGTAAGTGTAATATGTTTCCAAACAGTTTAGTGTGTTGCCAAAAATTCAGTTGCCAAAAATCTGTGGGAAAATTTGATGAACCCGGTCAGCAAATCCTGAGGTTTTGTAGCATCTTCCTCTAGCAATAAGCAGAATGATTTCTCTTCATTTAGACATTTCTCATGAGTACACTGTTCTTTTGGCTTCAGTCTTCAGGTTTTAGTGTACAAACACACAACTATGCTGTTTCCACTTTTCTGAAAACTAATCACATCTTCCATTGATCAATTCTATAACTGTTTACACCTGGTCACTTCAAGTATCAGGATTGTATTTGGGAAATGGTCAATTCTTTAAACATGCAGTTAAAGTGAATTTAAATCCAATTGCTCAAACCACTTCAGGAGGTGGACTGAGACACATTCCATCCACATGATTGCAGTGTAAATGCATCAATCTCTCAAAGATGCATTCAGCAACCAAAACCACTCCCAGTACTTTGACAGCACCTCCCTGTTCTCTTGTGTATATGTAAGAGACCACCCTTTTAATATGGCCATCGCCACTCTGATGTTTAATAATTCCATGACCCACTTGGGATGAGCCAGTTATCTCAAATAAAGCTCCAGTTTGGTTAAGCTTCATCTGGCTTTGTCATTTTTGTCATTGTGCTACAGCAGGTTTAATGCACGTGGTTCTTGATGAAGACACAGGAACATAATTATTCCAGACAACCTTTTTATGTAAACACAGGTTGTAGTTATCAAAATCCTTTTGTGTAAAACAGGTAAATGAGGAGAAGCAACAATGACTGATTGTTGTACACAAGGTTATTTGCATAGCACTCACACAGTAATTGCAATTCCCTCTGGCTCTTCACTCTTCATTTGACTGTTAAGTGTAAATGCACGTGGCTACAATGTTATGAGGATACCACTCATATTAAGTGACCAGGTGTTTTATGGATTTCTTGACATGTGGCTGATTCTACCAGTTTATTATTTTGTCTTTCCTTGGTAGAAGTCAAACTCTTCCACCACCACTAATGAGAAGATAACCCGGCTGTATGAGCTAGGTCCTGAGCCAGAGAGGAAGATGTGGGTGGACCGTTACCTGGCCTTCGCCGAAGAGAAAGCCATGGGCATGAACAACCTGCCTGCTGTGGGCCGTAAACCTCTGGACCTCTTCCGCCTCTACGTGTCTGTCAAAGAGATAGGAGGCCTGACGCAAGTGAGTGTTTTAGCTGGCGAAACTAAGGTGCAGTGCACAGATTGTTTGGCTTAGAAAAGTGTTGTTAATAATTTTGTGTTCAGTATTAGTATTATTTTATTATTTTTATTCAGGTTTGACCATTTTAAATGCATTCACAACCAAGCCATGGCTCTGTCACATGCATTTGTTTTATTGGCCTTGAGCGTAAACTTACCTCCCCTTTTCTCCTGTTTTCCAGGTAAATAAGAATAAGAAGTGGAGGGAACTGGCCACAAACCTGAATGTTGGGACCTCTAGTAGTGCAGCCAGCTCGCTAAAGAAGCAGTACATCCAGTGTCTGTACGCCTTTGAGTGCAAGATTGAGCGTGGAGAGGACCCGCCGCCTGACATTTTTACCAATGACCCCAAAAAGAACCAGGCCAAGATCCAGCCACCCTCTCCAGGTTAGTGTAGCTGCTCTCCTGGAGGACTCCTTAAACTGCTGACATTTCTGTCATTGTGTTTTAAGGTGATTTGCCAGACCAAATACCATCCTCAGCACAAGGAGCTCTTCGTTTTTTATGCTTTTTGTGGCTCTTCAAATGATTTAGATTCTTTGTATTGAGCGGTTGACACCCGTTTACCCCCTGACATTTTAGTGCATTCAAATATACTGTGACCGTGTTGTTTACTGTTTTGCATGTTATGCCTATTGTTATCGGAATAATTACGAACACATTAGTTGAATGGCTGATTTAATGTGGTGCGTGGGAACATGGACACAGAATTTAGAGGAAGGATTCTTGTGCGATAATAAACCAGCCTTTTCACTTAAGTATTCCTGCCACATATGTGCTCATAAACTGACATACATTCGTTAGAATTTTATTTTTAACTCTTTACAGGTATCTCATCAGTTTCTGTATTAGTTCCCTCACACTTTAAATGTAATGTTATTTGCCATGTAAATATGGTTGTTGGTTTCAGTGTACCAGTGTTTGTTTGAATATTTGCTGGATGAATTGTTTAGATTTATATATTGGTCATTATTAATCCCAAGCTTCAAATGATATATGGTCTGGTGTCCTAGGCTTCTGTCTAGTTCAGGCCACACGAGTGCTTGTTAAATCACTCAGAGCTGTAATATAATGTTGTGGAGCAACTGATCATTCAAATTCTATGCTAAGGTTTTATGTGGCCACTGTTGCGTTCAGTGGCTCCCTTTTGGTGGTTCAGGCTTTGGTAGTATTGTGGTGCTGGTGGTGTTAAAATGTGCCAGGAGGATAATGAAGGATAAAAATATTACTGAATTCATGTAATAAATACATTCTAATGGTTAACTTGTATAGCTATAAGAAAATGCACTTTTTAAAAATGAAAGCCTTTAGTGTCAAAATTGATCAAATGAGACGTGACAGAAAGAACGACAAAAAAAAATTAGTCATAAATCTGACATCCCTAAAAAGGAACATGAAATAAATTTCACTAGATTGTTCAGTTTTAAGTCATATACTGTCCTGGTAGATAGAAGGTCAGCTGTCCTTTCTTGTGGTACTTTATTATAAGACCGTCAACTTACACCACAATACAAAACCCAAATAAAATCACATTGTTTCCAATGCAATTCAGTGCATGTTTAAAATGTATCATCAGCCCACCTGTAGTCCCCACACGTTTCCTGTGTCATTTGTAAAAATTTTGGAAATGGTACACAGACTGGTTAAAGAACGTGCCGTGATTAAGGGAAGCTGAGTTAGTGAGATTATGAAAGAGAAGGAGGCGGTGGCGGGAGAAAAATGAGTAAGTAGGGAATCCTCTGTGATGTGGAGCGCGTCTGTTTGGCACTGGGTCAGGGACTCCAAGGCTGTCTGCTGGCCCTGGGTAGCATAGGCAGATGCCCTGGAGGGCTGAACTGAGCCAGAAAATGATGAATGAAGAAAAACTCGAGGGGGGGGAGGGTTGTTGAGTAACACGCTCCCCCCTTTCTTTCTCTTTTATTTTTTCTTTTCTGTGATTTCCCCTCATCCCTCCACCCCCACCCCTTTTATCACTGTTTGAGGGAAATCCTTGCCCAGAGGAGAGAGCAGAGGGAGGGGAAAGAGCAGTGTGTGTGTGAGTGAGAGAGAGAGAGAAGGGGGGGTGCGTGTGCATGTGTGTGAAGTGTGAGACGTGAATAAATCTGACCTGGTAATGACCCCTCTGTGTGTGTGTGTGTGTGTGTGTGTGTGTGTGTATACAAGTTAATGAATGGATGCATGACTCATCAGCCAGCCATGCCAATGGTGAGTCTTTCAGCTGGGCTCAGGAAAGGAACTCACATGTGGCACACAAACACAGCTCACTTGCTCTTTCTCGCTCTTTCACACACACACACACACACACACACACACACACACACACACACACACACACACACACACACTTCTCATGCAGCTCTGCTTGACAGTGCTCGAGGTTCCCCTACGGTTGGTCCGTGGCTTAGTAGCAGAAGTGGGGAGGGTTTGAGATGCTGAACACTGCTTCCCATCAGCAATTGTGTGTGTGGGGGGGGGGGTTCCTCAAATGGAATTAAGTGCTGCCAAAACCTGTGTGCCAGCAGTGCCAAGAGAAGTGCCAAAAATGCTGCGTCAAGGCACACAGCGATGAAGTTTGCATGTTCCTAGGCGTCCTTTTCATGGAAAACGGTCATGTGGTGCTCTAATGCAGTGCTTAATACTTTGAACTGCAAAGTACTTTTATTTGGCTCTCAGTTTGTTGCTGACCTGTGTCAGTGCTGCTTATGCTACTTGGTCAGTGCTGTCCAATTTAAAAAGCAACTAGTTTTTCACCAGCCCACTAAAACCGTGATCTGGTGATCTGCTCCTAGACATTTGCCTTCCTAAAGAGTTTGCTGATCCATATCATCAGTCCATATCATTAGTGTTAACATTAATATACCCCTGGTCAATTACATGTTTTATGGAAGTGAAATAAGCATGCATCCTCTACATGGAACAACTGCTAATGTTCTGCAATTTTTAGAGTATGTTTTCTGTTTATTTGTTAAAGTAACATTGGAAAAATGTTGTTAACCAAAATAAAGAGCAAATGTGCAATAATCTCTCTCTGCATAACATGGGTCAAATGAGTTTCATGATTTCATGGAAATTAGTACACACTCAACAAAGTTCAGCACTTGGCTGTAGATCTGCAGGAGAGTATAATTGTGGGGTAGCTATGCACACTTCCATACTCCGTCTATGGCTACTTATTGAGGAAGTTATTAAGGAAAGTGGTTCCCCATTCAGAAACACTGCAGAAGATACTGGCTGTGTCTTAAGTGTGTTTGTAGTTTTGAACATTCTCATGTTCTTGATGAGGCAGCATAATTCTAACTGGTCTTTCTGTGTTCTTTTCCAGCGGGATCTGGATCTTTACAGGGCCCTCAAACTCCACAGTCGACAAGCAGCTCCATGGCTGAAGGCGGAGACCTGAAACCCCCCACCCCTGCTTCGACGCCACACAGCCAGATGACCCCTTTGCCTGGTGGACGGTAAAAAGCATCTATATTGGCTATAGATAACTGCCAAAAATGTTACTACGAGCTGTTTATATCAGTGGTTTGAGCTGGATAGCCATCATTGCCTGTTGCAAAAATACTGAAGGCAAGTCAATTAGGTATTGTTGTAGTGAAAGTGAGAGTTTTTTGTCTGTCCCTCACAGGAGCAGTGTGAATCTTCAGGACCCCTTTGCTGATGGAGGAGACCCTGCCTTTCCTAGGCGGAACTCAATGACTCCCAACTCTGGGTATCAACCTGGTATGGGTGGACCTCCGGATATGATGGGTCGCATGGGTCCATATGAGCCCAATAAGGATCCTTTCGGTGGCATGAGGAAAGGTGAGATTTTTAATTATTTATTTTAAGTAAAGCACTTATGCCATTCCCATTTTACAAGACGTTTCAGTTTATTACATAATCAGGGTCCCTGTGGGTCCTTGAAAAGTATTAAAAAGTCTTATATTTAAAAATTTTTTTAAGGCTTTGAAAAGTATTGAAAAGAATACTAAGGTGAAATGAAGCAATTATCTCTTCCTGTTTTTTTTAACCAATGCATGTCACTGTATGTCACTGCCTATAGCACAGGGGACAGTGTGTATCCCAATGGCCTATATGCAAATTCAGCGAGAGATGGTTGGAGGATGGGAAGTACCGTAGTTGATTGAAAAAGATGTTTTATGTTAGAGCTGTTGCTCCAATAAATAGTTTGTGCCTTGTTGAAATCAACTCAATTCTAGGCTATTGTTTTTTTTGCCGCTGTCATGGACTTCAGTCATTGAATTTGTATATCATAAATGTGCAGATACCCCGATAATAGAATAAGCCATTGGCTTTCAAATAATTCTCCAAGATAGAGCACACACACTGAAGGACCTTTCTTTGGCCTATCTTCTACAGCTGGTGAGCAGTTCATGACTCCAGGACAAGGCCCCAACAGTGGAATGGGTGAACAGTATAACAGAGGGCCTCCAGGACCTATGGGCAATATGCAGATGGGCCAGAGACAGCAGTATCCATATGGACCAGGATATGACAGAAGGTGTGACTTGACATATCGTCTTTGGTTTAGCGTATATGGCACCAGCATATTTAAAGAAATAGCAACTTTGAAAGTACATATACATTTTGGTCCCTTCTTGCAGACAAGAGCCAGGAATGGCTCCAGATGGGAGTATGGGCACTGGAGCGCCACAGCCCAACGTGATGCCTTCCAATGCCGACACGGGGATGTACTCACCTAACCGGCCTCCACAGCAACAAAGGTTTCTGTCTATAATTGTTGTATTGTCAGTACTGTTTTATTACTAACCCATCACACTTGCTTTAAAGAAAATGTTTCTTGCTTCTATCGAGGGCCATTAAAAATATGACCGTAGGTGTTATTAAAAACTGCGTATGTCTAGGTTGATGGTGATGGCTGTTGGTTGTAATTATTGACAACAGGTTTGATATAAGAGCAAACTAAATACTCAAATTGTCCTCCTTAGTGTTGATGTCATTGACACTTATCTGTTTTTGGTAATTTTTCCCTCTTATTTGTAGGCATGAATCCTATGGTAATCAGTACCCTGGCCAAAGCGCTCCCCCTGGTGGACCGTACCCAAATCCGCAACCAGGAATGTACCCACAGCAGCAGCCGGTTTGTACAGCACTAAAAACTTTAGCCACAAAATGTTTCATTTACTGTTTTAATGGGTTTGTTGATTTTATTATTAATGTAACTTGGTCATGCCAATATTTTGTTTTTGTAAAATGCAGTCTGTGTGAATGTGTGTCAAACACATTTCTAAAATTCCGTCCCTTCACTTGTAGAATTACACACAGAAGAGACCAGTAGATGGTGGCTATGGTCCCCCAGCGAAGCGTCATGAGGGAGAGATGTATCCATTTAGTGGTCAGCAGCAACAGGGCCCTCAGGCTTCATGTGGACCCCAATCCCAGCAGGAGATGTACAACCAGTATAACACCTATCCTGGCTCAGACCGACGCCCACCTGGTCCACAGAGTCAATTCCCTTTTGGTTTTGGAAGGGACAGGGGACCCAATTCTGGAGGCCCCAACTCCCAGTCCTCCATGCAACCACAGATGATGGGTAACACCATGCCATCAGTTCCTGATGGTCCACAGGGCCCCATGTGGCAAGGACGCAATGAGATGAACTATCCAAACTACCCCAATAGACAGGGTCCTCCTGGTGTTCCCGCTCAGGGCCCAGGCTACCACAGCATGAACCGCTCAGAGGACATGATGTCTTCAGACCAGCGGATGAATCATGAGGGTCCATGGCCTAGCCATGTCAACCAGCGGCAGACTCCCTATGGGCATGGAGGGTCTGGACCACCAATGAGTAGAACGTTGCAGTCCAACTATCAGTCCTCTCAAAACCACATTCCACAGGTGTCGAGTCCAACACCCATGCCAAGGCCTATGGAGAACAGGACATCACCTAGCAAATCCACCTACATGCACTCTGGGATGAAGATCCAAAAAGCTGGACCTCCAGTCCCAGCCTCGCACATTGCTCCACCACCCATACAGCCTCCCATGATGAGGAGAGACGTTGCCTTTCCACCAGGCTCTGTGGAGTCTACCCAGCCCATTCTTAAACCACGTCGCAGACTCACTATGAAAGATATTGGTAAGAGGTTGTTTGTTTACTTCAACATCTTATTCATATATTTGATAAACTGTTTTTTTTTTTTTTTTTTACATTTCTTTAAATATATATGTATATTTATGTATACGTGTATACATGTATAGGAACACCAGAAGCCTGGAGAGTCATGATGTCCCTCAAATCAGGCTTGCTAGCTGAGAGCACTTGGGCCTTGGACACAATCAATGTTCTTCTATATGATGACAACAGCATTTCCACCTTCAATTTGTGTCAGGTGAGATTCGAATGCTGTTAAGTTTGCCGCACCACTTTAATGATCAACGTACTATGCTGTATGACACATTTTGATATTTTTGGCTTTATTCTGATGCACCATCTCTGGCTTTTTTCAGCTTACTGGCTTCCTTGAACTGGTAGTGGAATACTTCCGTAGATGCCTAATTGAGATCTTTGGCATCTTGAAAGAATATGAGGTGGGAGATCCTGGGCAGCGTACACTGATTGATCCGGATGCAGTAGACCCTGAGATGTCTGACGAAGAATGCCCAGAGGTTGAACAGATGGATGATGATGAGGAGGAGGAGGACGACGAGGAGGAAGAAGAGAAGAACAGCAATCAAACGTCACACGTTCAGGTGAAGCAGGAGAAGGACGAGTCTGCACAGGATGAGAAGTCTGAAGAAGAGCAGCAGATGTCGACATCTAAGGAGCCTAGGGTGTCTACTCCATCACAGGACAGCAGTGCACCACAGGAGAAACCCAAACAGGCTAGTAAATTTGACAAGCTTCCCATCAAAGTAGTGCGGAAGAAAGATCCATTTGTTGTTGGGCGTACGAGTAAACTGGGCCGGCGGCAGACCTTTGACAGTGGCCTGATTCATTGGAGTGTTGGCGGGGGTGACACCACAGAGCACATCCAGACACACTTTGAGAGCAAGATGCTAAAGCTTTCTAAAAGGGTGCCTGTCAACACAGAGTCCCGGAAAAAGGCCGCTGCTATAGCAGAGCCTGTTCCTGCAGAGGGAGAGAAGACACAGACAAGTGTGCAGCAGCAAGAACAGGAGCAGCAGCCAGGGTCTCAGCCGTCATCAGACCAACCATCAACAGAAGAGAGAAACGCAGCAACTGCCAGTGCATCTACTACTATAACAGCCACTATTGATGACGTATTGTTGGCCCGACCGGGATCGGTGACGGAAGAAGCGGCGCAAGGCAGTGCGGAAAGTGACAAGGAGAAAAAGAAGTTCCTGTTTGGCTTTGACGCAGCAAAGCAGAGCAGCATGAAGATCCTGGAGGATGAGCCACACAGCAAGGACGAGACCCCACTGTGTACGTTGTCGGACTGGCAGGATGCACTAGCTCGACGATGCATCTGTGTCTCCAATATCGTCCGTAGCCTGTCCTTTATCCCTGGCAATGATCATGAAATGTCTAAGCATCCAGGCCTGTTGTTGATTCTGGGCCGTCTAGTGCTGCTGCACCACCGGCACCCTGAACGCAAGCAAGCTCCAGTTACTTATGAGAAAGAGGAAGAGGAAGATGAAGGGGTTAGCTGCGAGCGAGATGAGTGGTGGTGGGACTGTCTCGAAGTCCTGCGGGAAAACTGCCTGGTCACACTAGCGAACATCTCGGGCCAGCTGGACCTTTCCATCTACCCTGAGAGCATTTGTCTACCCCTTCTGGACGGCCTTCTCCACTGGGCTGTCTGTCCCTCAGCTGAAGCCCTCGACCCCTTCCCCTCACTGGGGCTTAATGGAGCACTGTCCCCTCAGAGACTGGTCCTTGAGACCCTCAGCAAGCTCAGCATCCAGGACAACAACGTTGACCTCATTTTGGCCACGCCGCCTTTCAGCCGTTTGGAGAAACTGTTTGGCTCACTGGTGCGCCTGGTCGGCGAAAGGAAAGTGCCCGTGTGCCGTGAGATGGCTGTAGTGCTGCTGGCCAACTTGGCCCAGGGTGACAGCCTAGCCGCTCGGGCCATCGCCATGCAGAAGGGCAGTGTGGGAAACCTCCTGGGCTTTCTGGAGGACAGTCTAGCGGCCACACAGTTCCAGCAAAGCCAAGGCTCGCTGTTGCACATGCAGGGGGCGCACTTTGAGCCCACCAGCGTGGACATGATGCGGCGGGCTGCCCGCGCCCTGCATGCCCTCGCCAAGGTAGAGGAGAACCACTCAGAGTTCACGTTGTACGAATCGCGGCTACTGGATGTCTCTGTGTCCCCCCTCATGAACTCGCTGGTGTCCCATGTGATCTGTGACGTACTCTTTCTGATTGGCCAGTCATGACAGCTGTGGGGTGGATTTTTGTCCCCCTCCTTTCCCGCCCCCTTTTTTTCACATCTGCGTGTGAGTGGAGAAAATGTAATGGCAAAAATGACTTGACTGTATCTTTTTGTTCTTTCTTTTTTTTTTTTTTTTTTTTAATTTATGCAAAATCACCTCAGATTCCACTGTCTGTCCTTTCTACTTTTCACTTCTCTCTAAAGGAAGGATTTCACAAAAGTCGTAGTGAATTTAACACTTATGGATAAGACAAAGAGAAACTAACATGGATGAGCGGCTTGAGACCCTAGCCTGCGAGAGTGTGCTGCCCTTTGGGAAGGACTTTTTTTTAATGAAATAAAGTAGATTTAAAACAAAACGAAAAAAAAAACAAAAAACTGTAACCAAAGTTGCTGTCACGTTTACAGTGAGTTTGGGGAATAAAAGTGCCCGTGTCCTCCCTCGGGCCGGCTGGGCTGGCGGGCACAGAGACCACCCCGTTATATAGTTCGTGTTTGGAGGCTGAACAGTTTCAGACTCTTTTTGTGTGCTACGAGTTGCTGTAACTTGGATGATATATACACTCAGCTCTAAAGGAACCAGGTCGTCGGCTGTGAACAGACATTTGTAAAGTGGGAGGCCTGTGCAGTAGATTGTAGGACTTTTTTTGTACTGTACACCTTAAGACAAACTGTAAACATACTGTAATAATACTGTTTCACACTGAGAACGCTGGCTTGGCAGCAAAAACTGTAGTTTTTAAAAATGATTTTAGTTCATGTTGAGAGAGGAAAAGGCGGCTTTCCCCCAAAGTATCGTGAACCTACAACACCCCGACCTCTTCTTTGTCCCTTGATTGTATGACTTGACCCTTAAAGAAAATCACCTCTTAGGACTGGTCTTGAGCTCCAGGTGCAGTCCAGGCTGCAGTGTAAATAATGATGTTGTACATTAAACTCTTTGGTCTCTTCCTCTTTCTCTCTCACCTTATGGCGCTCTTCACCATTTTTAATCTTTGACGAATTAAAGGTTACACTCAAGATTCCTCCATTGCGCATTGCCATGTGTTTATTTAACCCATTTCCTTTCCATTCGTCTGGGGCACAGGACCCCCCCACCCCCCACCCCCACCCCGACCCGAGCAGATCAGTTCAGGTGTAGAGAAATATATCAAATGGCTCCAAGTGAGCTTTTACATTCAACCGAACATAGGCAGTCGCTAAAGGAGTCATCCCTACCCTCTCCCAGTGATATGGATTCTGCATATTTGTATTTCAGACGATGTAGCTAAAACTTGATGTAAATTCCTTTTTCTCCTTTTTTTGGCTTAATGAATATCATTTATTCAGTATGAAATCTTTATACTATATGTTCCACGTGTTAAGAATAAATGTACATTAAATCTTCGTAAGACGTTTGTGATGGTTTTATTTATAAGCCTATCCCAGATGGTGGTGCTGCTTTAATTATTTCTTTTTTTTTGTGGAGTGAAATCTCCCCCATGCATCGAGAGCAAGTTCGGTGGTCCATTTCCACGAATCAAGACATTTTCCCTTTTAGTAGTTAATGATGAGCCGTTAACTGTATTGACTAAGTCTTGAACACCAGTGGATCCAATGAGAGTAATTGCTTTTCTGTGTTTCTAATACTAATACCTACAGAACAGATGGTTTAGGTCCGGGTTTACATCAGGTTTAGCTCCAGGTTGCGCTGTCCTGTATCTTTTCTGTGATTCACTGTGCTCGAGTCTGTATTACAAAGTGCTGGTATTTACTTTGCTCCAGATATTCTTTGAGAAATGTCAACATTTGGGTCGTCCCATTGTGAAAACGTGGGAGAACTGAAAATAGGAGAGGGTCAACAAATACACACTTCAGCTAATCGAATGCAGTATCGAAGTATTTAAGGCCGCACAGTGTGTCAGAAGTGGTGTAGAGTGCCGCAGGCATCAGTGAAGACCATTAAATAGAACACATGTCTCTCAAAACTGTTTGCCATTAAAGGATTGTATTATGAATATGAATTATGTATAAGCAACTATATTGCTATTATAAATAGGGCTACAGCTTTGTCCTAAATTGTTATTGCTGCCTGTAAGATTGACATATAATTTATGCTTGAAAGTATTGGGATGCCTTATACCAAAAGGTACTTCAATGACCTTGCATTCAAATACATAGACTTTTATATGCAGCTGGTCCCCCCCTTTGCATCGTTAACAGCTTCCACTCTTCAAGGTAGGCTTTTCACAGGAATTTGTGCCCATTCATTCTATAGAGCGTAGGTCAAGGCACTGATGTTGGTTGAGAAGGTCTGGCTCACGTTACATTTCATCTCAAAGGTGTTGGATGGGGTTGAGGTCGGGGCTCTGTGTGGGCCAGTCAAGTTCTTCCACACTGAACT